>DVZK01000245.1:0-13139 GCA_018236665.1 Calephelis perditalis | reverse complement strand
GATTGGTACCACCGCCTTGCTTGTTCCTGCCGCCAAAACATTAGTGCTCATCCCGACCTCAGGTTGGCAACGAACCATTACCACCTTTGGTGTCTCTAGGCGGTATTAATTTCTTACTATCAGGATCCGTGTGCTTTTTTGCCTTCCAATATAATAAACAGTAATTTTAGAGATTAATAGTTTGTATATATATGTATCTATATCTCTTTAGCTTTATAAATTCGTAGAAATATTTAGATCAACACTAATTGTCCATGTCAGACACAGCAACTGACGTGAAAATAATAAAACTACAAATCTCAAAGATGAATTTTATTCTAATTAAATTTATGTGGAAACATGAAACATTACACGAATCTAAAGAAGAAAACGCTAATATTCTTAATTACGAAATACTTATATAAAATAAAATGTCTTTCATTTCGTCATCGATTCTGAAATGACACGGGTATATGCCAAAAAATAGCAACTATGCCTAAACGAAATGTAATATGTTAATATAATCATATATATTAATGTTAACAATCATCAAATGTGCCATGGTTACCAAATCAATTTGCCAATAACAATAAAAACACGAATACATTTTATAAATAAGTTAACTTTCGTGATTCTAATAACACATTACAATACCTGAATGCCAATTGTAACCCTACTTAAGTAAAAACTTGTAACAATTACAATTAACTGTTCTGAAACACGTTAATTTACAATTTATTATTATTTTCATTTTTGAAGGCACATGAAAATCTCCTATAATAAAAGTAACAAATCAAGAGTGACAGATCCAAACGTAAAACGGAACGAACGCAATTCGAAAAGCGATACCCAATTGGTTCGTGACTTGTAACGGTTACAAAATAGCGATACACCATTGGTTCGCGACTTGGCGACGGTTACATTCAAAATAACGATACGCCATTGGTTCGCGACTTGGCGACGGTTACGTAATAGCGATACGCCATTGGTTCGCGACTTGTGACGGTTACATTCAAAATAGCGGTATGCCATAGGTTCGCAACTTGTGACGGTTACATTCAAAATAGCGGTACGCCATTGGTTCGCGACTTGTGACGGTTATATTCAAAAATTCCGACAAGTCTGAATATTCGTGCCTTTATATTAATACAACAAAATATGAACACTTATATCTATAATAACAATATGTGAAGCTTGACAAAAGTCAAACTGCTTCTCTGTTGTGATATGCCACAGATTTTTTCGTACAGACTAAATACAACATCAAATATGCCGATGCACAACAACAAAGTATACTAACACATTAACATTGAGAAATAACACAAAAACATCGGCAAGCCTGTTTGGTAATATAATTCAAATAAAAACAATAATCAAATACCTACTTATTCATACATTAAATTTGATCCCAAAACAGATAATGATATACATTGCATTACAAATGAAGCAATAAAGTTTTTATCGTCGATATAACGTTTACAATATATTGACGTATATAACAATGTATGTGATTTCATTGTCTTATAATGTATGATAAATCTAAAAGCTTTATACGAGATTAAGATGAGCTAAGAAAACAGAAGTATAGAGACGCAGAGACATTAAGATACAGGTCAACTCGATACAAATTTCATTAAAATATGTCCATGCCTCTCTATACAAGGATCTAATGGCACATTACATGAAGCATATATACAATCATACAGCCCTGGCAAAAGACTAATTTAAAGACAGCATATACAAATTGCTTTGGAAAAAAAAACATTTTTGGTTCATATTGGCTCAATAAACATTGTAAAAATCTATTGATCTTAATAAAAAGCCCGGTGAAGTTGTTAAAACCGCGAGGTTGGCAACACATGTCATTTTAAAAAATGGATCTTAAGATCAGTGGCAGAAACATTTGGGAAAATTAACAATAACAATGAAAAATATCTCTGGAAATATACCACAAATTGGGGCAATACTATGTACACTTTATTCTTTCAATGGATAATTTAAGGATACTAAGTACAATGTAAAAATAAGGGATGTTTACCATTTCTGTTAACACACTGTTTTACAATATTATGTAAGCGATACAAGCTGAAGCTGAAGCAAATGGGATTATCTTCAGAGACACAACACTAGAAGTTAACGGTATCGTCGGTTCCACAAATTGTATCAGAAGTATCTTCGGAAGTAATTCGCTATACTCTCTTCAAATCAACCTTATTCTAAAATAACAAATCAATGCAATATGTTCTAATATATTACATAATATAGATTATATAAATAATATTACGTATACTAAGGCTAAAACTACAAGTAAGAAAAATATATAATTTTTTATAGAATTTTTCAAAGCTCGTGAAAGTATCAAGAGTCATGTGAATTGTCTTTTCAATGTAACTAATTCTACTACTAAAGTATCAATGTATATCAAAATAATGCAAAACAATCCAAAATAAACATAAAACAGTCCAAAAAAATAATATTTGACTGTTCCTTACACTCTAAATACAAACTTATGATATTTGTAACAATGATCTTGTCTTTAAAAACTGCTGCTCAAACTGTCATTCAACCGACACTGACTTGGCATTACTTGTCTTTGGAAAAAACTATATCACTTTGGTTAACCTTAACTCAAAAAGGTGTCTTTTCTCAAGATGGAGAATAAATAAATGCATATCACACTGTATGAAATAAAAATGAATGGGAAATGACAAATTACGGTCAAAGATTCGTAGCAAAATTACCGATATTCTTAATTATGTAAGTACAAAAATTCTGAGACCTAAAGTCTACTCGAAACTATGGAAGCCAAAACCTGACGGCGTGCTAAAACCGTCGACGAAACGCGAAACTATTTTATTATATAATTTCATTAAAATTTATCATAAACTTACGCTTTTATATTACGGAGATAGCTTTCCATAAATAGATAATAATTCTGAAAGTTGTAAAAAATATAGCCATGGTCCGAGATTTGTATTAAAAAAGCAGAAACAAGCAGGAACTATAAAACAAACTACACTTCTATGTCTTTTAATTTTAATACGCCTACGAATTTTAAGTTGGTCAATTTCGACATTAAATAAGGCTAAAATATGGTCAAAACAACTGAAGAGCTATCTCATTACTTATTGTGATCGTAAAAATGTATAGCTTTTTTTATTTTAAGATTGTGGTTAAGACCCTGCCTCGTTAAAGCGATATATCTATCATGGTATTGATATTTTCATCTAAATAACAAAAGTCCAACTATTCGCAAAAATGTCTACAATGTACACTTAGACACGAAAATAAGTCCATTAAAAATATATTTTTTTTTAAACTATTGAAAGATTGAATCATAATAATGCTTAGTTTTTTTTTTATAAAATAAACATTTTAATTCAGTTGACACAACACATTTTTTTAAGTTTAAATGTGTTTAAGAACAATATAAGAGGCGTCCAAATACCCACGACACAAGTCTGAACACGGCTCCAGAAAAGCAGATACTCCCAAAACATTTTTGAAGTTTTCTTAAATTGGTTTTATTTTATAAACTAGAACGTCATTTGCTTCGAATTTGATATGTACCATAACAAATTCGAAGCAAATGACGTTCTGACAAATTATTAAATATCATTGGATTAACATAAGAGAAATACGAGAAATTAAACGAACTAATTTATCTCAAACTAAGCAAATTATATGACTTTAGAATCACTAAGTTGAAGTTTTTGAAAGAAATAAAATAAAAAATATGTATATTAACATTTTTCGTAGTTGAACATTTTGTTATTAAGACGTTTTGATCATATTATATATTTTTTATATGATAATATACCTTAACCTTATATGCTAAGTTATTCATGACGAAACATTCTAGGCCAATAGGAACTGAATACATAAAATAAACTAATATTAGGTCTCTAAATGAAAAAGTGCTACTATTTCTAAACAAATGAAAGAACATAAGGGCGCTAAATCTGCATCAACATATAAAACCACTTACACCTAGAATATATTTATGTATACTTACGGGTATTATGATATAACAGCCAAAATACCGTTTGGTTCATTTCACCCAATGAACCGTACAAAGAGCGCCTCGCATCGTTTCGATTAAACACATCAATATATTTATCTTTTTACGCTGTAAATTGTATTTAAAAATTATCAAAAATTTCCTTATTTTACCATTTATTGTTTGATATAAATCACATCAATATTTATTATTAATACCGTTACATATTTTTGTTGTTGATGATACAACTGTTTTTGTTTGTACTGCTCGTTTGAACATGCGACCCTCATTGCGTTTATGTTGTCTTCTCTTTCATGTTAAATATTACAGAACGAGACAAATGTACAAATTTACCACTTTACATTATTACAATATAGGAATAGGACGGTAGAAACAAATGTTCGATTGTGTACAATAAAATTTAATAAAATAAAAGCAATAGAAATTCGTTCCATTTTGCTCTAATTACTTAGAAGAGAGTTTGTCGAAATGGTGGGTAGTAGGGAATTCCGAATATGACCCGTACGCAACAACCTTTATGATTGAATGAGATGTTTTTTCGCTATTCAAAATTTATACGAGAGGCACATCGGCATAACTTGAATACGTGGTATCCATGTACGAGTATGTTAAGGTTTGTGGTAAGTGTTTGTCTTGTTCTTTGATAAGTAATATAAAAGAGACAGATAACAGATAGCACAGCGAGCCTGGCATGTGAGCACGCGTTATTAGAATCATAATGAATACTTTTCAAAAATTATTAATTTGGTTATTTATTTCCTTTAACAGAGTTACTTCTTTTATAATAAAGACATAGACTTGAATAATGACGTTTCTTTTTAAACTTCTATTTTCGATTTCTAGATTTAATTGTAAATTTATAAAATATAATGATTCGCAGTTCAACTAACGATAATCGAACATCGATTGTTTTTAAAACATATTTAAGAAACTAATTCCTACACAATGAGGATTAGTTTTATGTAAAATGTAATTTAAGAATGCTTATAGCCTTTTCAACTAACACTATTGTCCTAGAAGCCCTAACGTTGATGATTGAATTTACGTTCTGTTTATACCGAATTTACATATATTTGCATTAAGAACTTGAAGTGTTTTGATTTCCTATATTGAAGCATCCTCAGGTCTATCACAACTGATAGTTACTAATAACTAATATTTATAATAGCACAGAGGATGCTACAATAAGCACATCAATTATGCGTAACATTGCAAGTAATATAATATGTAAATCTTCATGAAGTAGCATCAAGTAAAACTAAGGGTACTAAATACACCCTTAGGGCAGTAAATATTTTACTTCCTATTGGAAGTCTCAGATAACGGTCATAAGCGAAATCGACGCTGGCAAACATGTGGAAAGTGGCAACTTCGTTAAGCGCATCGGCCAGAAAGTGACCAATTTCCACCCGAAGATAACCACCAAAAGCGTTTCACTCTGTTATAATTTTTACAAAAGTAGACATTATGATTCTAGTCTAGACTTTAAATATCTCAATTAACATGGTTGGAGATGTGCAGTACACACGCGAGGCGCTTCCTCAGTGGTGTCATGTGCAACTATGATGTCTCCTGCTCCTCCCAGTCGATGCTCGCCCATTGTGGAAGCTCCGTCTCATATTCCCAGCCTGGTCCCTATTTACAAAAAATATATTGTAATAATTCGAACGTATGAAAACATTATCCTTTTATATTTTCAACAATATGTCATAATAACTAAATTAGAAGATTGATTAAGTACGAATTAAAAACTACATCTAGTTCTTGATGACAGTTATATGAGACCAACTGCGAATCACTTTCAATATCATCTCAGCAAATAATCAACAGCATCGATTAATCCAGTAAAGTTCTGATATTACAGATATAAAAAAAATATATATTATAGTTGAATAACGGATCTCATTTTTTTTAGAATTTGGCAAAAAGATAAACTTTGTACATAAGAATCGTTTCGATGAACTAAAGGACAACTAAGATTTAGTTTCAGTTTAAAATAAAGACTAGATTTTTCTAAAGCAATAGTTTATTACCATACTACCCCAATTTCCGAAACATCGATCAATTTTAATTTATGATTTATCCCTTCATAGCAGCTGTTAAGCATGTTCGTTCGATAAATCTTATAAAATTGATTGGCGTTTAAGAAACTGGAGGACAAATGTAGGGTGTAAACTTATAGGTCTTACGTACTATTTTCATTTGACACGTACAGATTAGTACAAATCTACAAAATACATATACAATAATAAAATGTTTTGTCAGTTAAGTTTAAATCCGACAAAGTGCTTTATCTACTGCTCAAATAGACAAAGTTTGTATATCCAAACATATAAAAACATAATGTAAATACATACCTTGTACTTCCAAGCATGTAGATACATAACGAGGTCCCTTGGGCGCGGGTCCCGGTAGCGCACGCGACACTCGTAGCAGTGCGGGTCGGGAGTGAGCGCGTCCGCACCCACACCCGCCACCGCTCCCCCGCCCCCACCCGTTCCCCCGCTCGCACTAACACCCGACCCACGCGGCGCTCCCGCCGGCGAGCAGCCCGTCTGAGTGGCCACTGTCACTTTATCCGACTGCAAAACAAACTTTTTATTTGTCTGGGTGACCACCATCGCCTGTTGGTGGTACTCTAAAAAGATCGTTCATTAACTACGTCACAGGTAGTAGACAAATGCGACATCATTACAAGGAGTCGGGGTTTCAAAGGTAGGTTACTTAGAAAAAAAAATACATAGAGATAGATTAGAAACATTTATAATATTAAAACACAAAATTTTCAGGTAAAGCGACTGATTAATATCTTGTATAATAAAACATCAATATATTTCTAAGTTTTTTTTTGTCCTTAAGAAATATTCCAGGAAAATGAGTGTACACCAACCAAATTTAACCTTAAACTTTACTTTGCAAATAAGCAGTAACTTTGTAGCTAAATTCAAATAATGTTCATAAGCTTAGTATACTTAAGATGAAGCATTCGCGCCGACAAACAGGCTCCTTTGTAAAACAACGAAGAGCCGAGTCACAAAGAAAATTAGAAAAGTTTGTGTTCAATTTAAATAATTTAGAATAATTTGTTTTGTATGCGAACGAAAACAGTTTTTAAAGGCAACGGATGGCGAAAAAAGTGACTAGGTTATATTTGAAACTGCTTGAGTTAGCTAGATGAGTTTTTCCTTTTTTTTATAACGAGGCCTAGTCCGTGGCTTCGCTTGCAAGGGACAACATACACACAAAGTTTCGTATTCATACACAATCTCTGTTATTAACTATCGAACGATACGATACGAACTATCAAATACGCAAAGATTAAATTATCGTTAACATTTCTAAATCTTCCACAAAATAAGAATGTTCAGTCAAAAGAAATAAAGAATTTATTTTTATTTATACAAATTGCAAATGCAAACAAAATACTCATTAAAACTGAAAAAAGTACTTCAAAATATTGCATATGTAAACATTGGTAGACAGAATGTTTGGTATGAAGTTCCTTAACAGCCGGTAATGCACCGAGCGAGATGAAAGCAAGATTTTTTCGGCATTTCTTGCTACTCTTGCTGTTCCAACTGAAACTTTTTTTACTGATATTAAGATTTTTAAGAATTATTAATATTTTTTGTTTAGCCTAAAAAATAAGGTGTTTCAGCAAAATAACAAATCGTGGTGTACGTGAGCAAAAGATTTGGCAGTTTTCTGAGTCTTAAGAAAAAAAATCCAGTTATTTGGGACTTATAAAAATCGATGTTTATTTAACAATTGAGAACTTATGGAGAAAAAATGTTTGCATTTACTTGGGACCTTAATTAAGACCTCATTAAAAATATGGAATATTGTTGTTGCGATCGGGATCAAAAGTAGCCATTATGTTAATCCAAGTCACAATCTATCTGTGTTCCAAACTTCAGACAAATCCGTTTAGTCATTTAAGTGTGAAACAGTAACAAACATCCATACAAACATACTCACAAACTTTCGCGTTTATAATTAGTAGGATAATAATATACCTTCGCATCACTGGAGTCTTCGTTGGAGGCGGGCGATGCGGTCGGCGAGGGCGGTGCGGGGGACCGCATCTCCATCGGCGTCTCCGCAACACTCGCGGGACTTGCTGCGTTTGCTAGACAACAAAATTATTATTGACTTTCAGTTTTTAATTGACTATATTAGTTGAAATAAGAAAAGGATTGTGTGGTTTTATGAAACCACGGTAAAAGTAAAACTTGATCTATAACAGCTATAAACTATAGACGCCGCCATATTGGCCTCGGCTGCTCTGACGTCACTGTCACGCGACATGCGACACACAGACCAAAACATTTGAGACGATGTAATAAAAGTTTCATTTTAAAATATCGTCTTATGGCATGTTTAATTAAGAAATAAAATAAACAAATACACATTAAAAATATTTGAAATATAAATCCGTTCGATAACAAAACCAATTAAAAATAAAATTAAACTATAAAAATATACAGTGTTAAATAGGAAATCATTCATTTTAAAATTGGCCTCAAAATGTAATTTACAAGTGAAGGATACATATTAAAATTTGCATGGAGATACAGTATGATACTGAAATGATTTATTTGTAATTTTGCTGATATTTCATTTTGGATTATAGTTTGGTATTGGGATATTTTTATTACAAACAAATGTTACTTAACACATATTTTGAGTGGTTGGTTACTTAAATTTAAAAAAAGCCCCGGAATCGCCATGTGGTAGTTTTTATAGAAAGGTAAAAAAACTTAGGGCTTTTCTAAATGAAATATATATCGTCTATAGGCACCAAAACTGTTAGTGATGCGTTGCCATATTACAAACGGAATAGGGGTTGAATAAACTCTTGCGTAAGAAAGTAACACGATAAAGGTGACTACTGAAGTTGTCAATAACTAAGTTGGTCATATTAATCCGGGTTAGTATCGAGACTCTCTACTACCTAGTAATGGTCACAGTGTTAGTGAAAAACCAACGCTCGCCTATTACGAACAACCTAGAAAAACATAAAGGACCATTGATACAAGTAACTCACGAGTCATGATGCTGGATGATGTTAGGTCAGGAGCTGGAGACTCCAACCTCGGTGATGATTCCCTCGACGCTGGTCCTGTGTCGCATTCATCTTCCCCAACTGCCACAATAAATATTTTTTGGTTAAGCAACTTTCGCTACTAATAAGGCCTCAAACTGGATCTCAGCGATTGCGGGGCTCGGGTGAGAGCGGGGCTGGCGCGGGCGAGGCGAGCTATGGCCGAACTCGATGTCAGCGGCCAGATCGCTCCGCCCCCGCTTCGCTGACATCCAGTTCACTTCAATAAGAATCTATGTGTTAGATCGCGCCGCTCTCGCTGCCGCCCCACAATCAAGTTCCAGTTTGAGGCCTAAGACTTTTCTAACATAAGCATATACGAGTAATTTGCTTTCTTTGGGGTTAGATCAATAAGCATAATTTGTCCAGGAAATGTTTCTTTATTTATTATTTAATTGTAAGTAATCTTATTATTCTACAAGCATATTATGGGGTTGTTACATCCCTTTCCAAGTTTGAATGAAACTACCTTTATCATCAGAGACGGGTTTCGAGAACAGCAAGTCATCATCAGCTGCGTCAACGCCGAGCCAGTTTTCGGCATTGTGTATGGCAATCAGGTCTCTCACAAGTTGTTCGTCCGTTTTGCCGCCTGTATCTCCGCCCTTGCCTCGTAGTGGACCGAATACCGGATGGTTGTATAGAGGATCATTTACTACTGGATAACCTGAAAACAAACAATATATAAGGCATTTTCAAATTAGTTCACTAAATTGAGGCTGAATATTCTACAGAATTAATTAAAATAGAAAAATAATTTGGACGCATAATAAACAAATTACAGCACTTTTAGTATTCTCAAAAAGGCAAATGACCCCATGCGACGTACGACGAATAGGTGATTGACGAAATATGTTTTTAAATTACTTATTTTTGTTGACGATTTTTTTATTATATTTTTTTATTAGGTAAACCTGAATATTTTTTTAATTTGACGGGAACATTTGTTTTTTTGTCACCACGCATAACTTTCAGCAAAGTAGTCTGATTTGATTAATTTTTTTTTATTAGTTAGAGTAAATCCCCGAAGCGATCCTGTACAAATTTTATGGCAATTGGTAAAGAGCTCAAAAAATTAGAAAATAAAACTGTATTAGTTTATGGTACTTATTTAATTGTTATATCGACAATGGTGGTAATTTTGTTGCGCACTCACTAACATAAATTTAAATTACCGCTGTCTTCTTTCAACGAAAGTAACAGAAAGAGACAAAAGACTTTTAGTGCTGTCAAATTAGACTGTGCACGTCAGTTCTACAGACGTTTAATCGATCACTCGGAAAACTTCGCATAAAAACATCACGATTTGACATGTTCGGACTATTCTGACATGTCTAAAACGTTCCATCTCTTTTATTTTTGTTTCACTTGAAAAAGATAGCATGCATCTAAAATAAGTTTAGTATGTGAACAGCCTCCTTTTTCGAAAGTCTGTTAAAAGTACTAATAGTATTTCAAACACAACAAATTTTCAACTCAGGACTTCTTTTTCCATTATCAAAGTATCATTATGAGATAAGTACCACCTAAAAGAAGTTGAAAAGTTATCATCTACATAATATCAATGAACTAATTTTATCGAACATTTGCTTTCTTTACAGATGTCGACAGATGGACTGTCACTTTCTCTCACTCGCACCAATCAATTCTGAAGTGTTAACAAAACAAAAAACACTTGCACGCACTTTAGCCGATGGTAATTGTTAAATCCACTGTGAAGGTCAAATATTGGATACAAATACTTAGCATAAACGGTACCTCAGTCCTCAACAAAATTTGATGCAATCTATAATCCTATTAATACTATACATGCGAAAGTTTGTATGTTTGTTTGTTAGTCCTTCACGCAAAAACTGATGTGTCGGTTTTCATTAAATTTGGAACACACATAGAAGGTAACTTAGATTAACACATAGGATAGTTTTTATCCCATATTTTTCCCATTTCACCCATATTTTTTATATAGATTGATTTGTATAGCGCCTGCTTAAGTTTATCAGTTTTTAATAAAAAAAATAGTTGAGAACGGTTCCATATTTTATACAACCTTAAAGAGTACAAACCCCCGCAACATTTTAATTTCCATATTATAATCAACTTAATGTAATTAATAGCAGTCAATAACTATGGATTTAAATTGATTCACCGCCTCGTTGGTCGAGTGGCTAGCGTACACGCCTAATTACACTGACCATCCGCGAGGCTCGGGTTCGATTCTCGACGGGGGCAGGCATTTGTGCGATGTACATTTAGGTGTCTGCATTTCCGGGTCTGGGTGTTTTTTAAATTTATTCTGATATCTATTAATGTATTTCTGTGTATTAGCGTCGTTGACTAACACCCATAACACAAGCATATAATTTGCTTACTTTGGGGTTGGATTCAATCTGTGTAAGTTGTCTGGAAATACTTATTTATTTATTCAAAAATTAAATTAAGCTCACACACAAATTATAATCTTACGCCATTTTATATCGTATAAGAGTAAACGTTTTTAGAATGCTTATAAATTATTTTCCACAGCAGAAGTACAAATCAAAGAACTAATTTATTAATTTCGTCGACGATATTTAAGTCTTTCTTTCATTGTTAACTCTAATGCAAATTCTTGTCTGAATACGGTCTGTTTACTTCTTTGCCCCTTTGTTTCAGCCGTAACGAGCAGAAAAAGGACCTATTCAGAACATCCGAACCTAATTACCCTACCCTCGGTTACAAAAGAGGGTTTCTAATTAACGACATTATGTCAAATAATTTGTTTGAGCCTTACTTCCTTCGTTTCATTCGCGGATTGGATTAAGTTTGCTCTCGGTCGGGTTTGTTTTGTAAAGAAAAGCACTTTGAGTGGATCAATTGTAATTTGTAATGTATTTATGGAACGTGAAATTATAACCGAGTTGTCTTTGACTTTAGTGTTTAAATACTTCACAGTCCTTAAGCAAAATCGTTTGGAAATCCACATCTTTGTTTGATGTTGTAAATGTTAAAGTTTGTTTACTTATTTGCTTGTTTTGTCTTAATTTTCCCCGTTTTGGTCCGGGCTCCTTTGCAGAATAGACCATCTGCCTTCCTGCCAGGCAGCTCGTAAAAGGCGAGCATAGGCTTACCGTCACTAACACCGTGACATATGACACAACTTAACACAAAAACTTCAGAACTGATTTTCATGAAATTTTGTACACACATAGATCGTAATTCGAATTAACACATAAGACAGTTTTTATTCCAAAAAAATGTTTTTGTAAGACCATTAATCACGCGGGCAACGCCACTGGCAACAGCTAGTCAAATTTAAACAAATGCTTATCGTAAACACCATATCCCAAACGACTCCCACAGTGGAGCAGCTAAATTTTGCTTAAAATTTAGCTGCTCCACTAAATTTTAAGCAAATTTAAACATTTTGACGGTTTTGATACAACTCCACGAATATTATTATCCCCCATCGAAGTAATTAAAACACACACCTAATTATTTAAAATTATAATTATAACAAGAACAATTTGCTTCTCAAGTGAAAAGCTCTGTTTTAACATATACGGGTGAATTTAAAACCTTAAATTTTGCAATGCGATATTTATTAGTGAAAATTATTTTAGGATATAAAAAATATAATCATACTTATCTTAACCCCCCAAAAACTTATCAGTAATTTAGCCAAAAACCATCTCGATCATTTCGGTTTTGAACCACACACACCCACACATACAAACACATCAAACATACAACAAATCTCTTTTTGATGTGCTTTAGATAAACTGTGAAGATTACGATACAAAATACCGTTATATTTAAACTATGTCCCTTCAGCCACCTCCTAGTTCATTCATCATATCCTTGTCATATCCCAGATAAAACAGTAACTATAAAAAAAATTTAGCTAATATGAATCTAATGAATCCAAACTTGACGGGTTTACCAGTAGGCATTCCAGGGTTACGTCTCCTATCTTCGAGCTCACACACATACACACACACACACACACACACACACACACACACACACACACACACACACACACACACACACACACAC
>DVZK01000244.1:0-13149 GCA_018236665.1 Calephelis perditalis | reverse complement strand
TTATAAAGCAGTTTAGCAACAAATTGATTGAGTCTACCAACCAAATATAAACAAAAGAAAATATCGTTTTTGATACAGTTTCGATATTGGATTTTTGATATCGATATATCGATGTATCGTTGCAAAATATATCGGCCTAAAATATCGATTTATCGAATAAAAAATATCGATATATCGATGTATCGATATTTAGCCAACAACCCTAGCGCCCCGCCCCGACTCAAATAATTCGGCTGCCGCCTGCCGCACTTGTTCTTTGTCCGTCTAACTTTTAACGTGTTTGATCCGACCACCAAGCTATTGTTTGTGATTGAGTAACCTTATACATCTAAAAAGCTTTTGTTATTCTCAAGATCTGATTTCAATCCGTTACAAAAGGACTTTGTTAAAATCTGTAAGTATACTGATTTTTACTGATTATTTCATTGAATAAATAATTGTTGTCTTCTGCTTCATTAAGTTTATATGTGTTAAATTTCTATGATTTTCAAACAATTAATCCTATTATAAAATTTATTGGATAGTAATAATACATGGATGTCTAAACTTAAAAAAAATGCGTTTATAATGTAAATAAAGTTTAGTGATGAGTTGATTTAACTACATATCTTTGTTTAAAATAACTGCATCTAAAAGAAATGAATTCTCGTTGTAAATTTTCATCATAGAACTTCATGAGTGTCAGTTCGATTTACTTCCATAAATTTTCTTATATGGATCTCCAGTTACACCTACAAAATTCTATGAGTTCCAATGATAAATCGATATCGATTTTCTAAATTTATTCATTAAAATTTTCAATAGATTAAAGTATCTAATTGTCAAGTGAATGTTAGTAAAATTTATTGTTTATTATTAATTGATGGGTAGAAACAGTTAAATAGCAACATAATATGATAAATTTTATCTGGATATCCTATTCTACCAATAAGATCCAATAAATCCTATTAACAGTCCTTTATTATTTTATTGATGAATAATTTTTGGCTTATTAATTATCAAACATACTTTATTTACGTTTCAGGAAGAATTATTAAGTTGTAATGTAAAATATTTATGTTGCTATAAAATTCTTAAGAAAATTCCTATAATTTATTTTTCTATTTCAAAATTGAGAAAAAAAGATTCTCTATGTAACGATTGTAACTATCCATTTTATGTTTTCATAAGTCATTTTTAAGTCTGAGTGTCTACTTGTATTGAGATTTGGATTATATTTTCAGTTATATTAATTATTGCTGATAATCATCGCGTTGAAACAATTAGAGACTATTGAACTTTTTAAATTGTATAGGGTTTTATAAGGAGCTCCTGTTTTTCCACTAGAATCCACTAGAATCCAATAATTTTTTGGCTGTTTGCTTTTATTTTCTTTATTAATATTGAATAATTAACAAAGGAGACTGGGGACACTTGATCCTTACGGGAGACTAGATACACTGGATTTACAAAGCTTTTGTGTACACTATATGATTTATAAGTGGCAACATTGATAGTCTATCGTACGTTCAAACTTTCTAAGGTTGGTACTCCTGTCAAATTTGACAGTTGAGCAGATGGCGGATGATTGTGTGTTTCGTGTGGCCAGAAAATATTTTTCGTAAGTTTTTATTTTGATTTCGCAAATGGATAGGAAACATATTTTGTACAAGAATCAATTTTAAACTATTCCTTATCTATGTGTTTAAACGTCTGTTTCATAGAAAAGTGTTTATAGTAGTAGATATTTTTACAATATTCTTTTATAACCTCAATATATCTAGGGTACACATGGTACACTTTTTTATGGGAGATTTGATCCCGGCGGATCAAGTGTCCCCTAATGTTAATTTTTTTAATAATTTCAAGATTAAATATGCCTAGAATATATAAAACAAAAGGAGGTGCAAGAAGGTGTCCCCTAATGTTTAGTTTTTTAATAATTTCAGGATTCAATATGCCTAGAATATATAAAACAAAAGAAGGTGCAAGAAAAAGAATACCAATCAATAAGGAAATCTTGGAGTTGGCTGTCAATGATGTTATAGAGGGTAAGAGTATTCGTGGTACTGCAAAAGGTTACGGAATAGCAGTTATGACATTGAAAAGATATGTCAGAAAGAAGAAAAATGCTACGACTGAAAATATTGACTACACGCCTAATTATCGCCAGTCACAAATTTTTACGTCAACTGAAGAGACAGAACTTGTTAATTATTTAATAATGGCCACTAAATTATACCATGGATTAACTCCTAAGAATGTACGAGACCTTGCATTTCAATATGCTTCTGAAAATAGAAAAAAAATACCACCAAAATGGGTTGAACAGGAAACAGCTACTTACGATTGGTTCTACGGTTTTATGAATCGTCACAAAGAGTTGTCATTGCGTGTACCCGAAGCCACAAGTTTATCTCGCGCTACAGCTTTTAACAGACACAATGTCGGAAATTTCTTTGAGAATTTTAAAAGCTTATTGCAGAGATTTAATTTTGGGCCGGACCAAATCTGGAACGTAGACGAAACTGGAATTACTACAGTTCATAAGCCAAAAAAAGTTGTAGCGTGTAGAGGTGTCAAACAAGTGTCTAAAGTCACATCTGGAGAACGTGGGCAGCTTGTTACTGTATGTGGAGCTATAAATGCTATAGGTAACCACCTGCCACCATTTATTATATTCCCACGTAAAAATTGGCAGCAACGAATGATAGATGGTGGCCCACCGGGTACTGAAGGAGCTCCACATCCGAGTGGATGGATGACCGGGCCAAATTTCCTACTTTTCCTGAAATTTTTCCATAAGCATGTAAGATGCACCAAGGACAGCCCTTGTCTTATTATATTTGATAACCATGAGTCACACATTACTATTGACTCTATAAACTACTGCAAAGATAATGGTATCCATCTTTTAACTATACCACCACATACCTCTCAAAAATTACAACCTTTGGATCGAATAGTATTTGGAGCGTTGAAGTCATACTACAATACTGCATGCGATAATTGGATGGTTAGTCATCCAGGGCGGCCGTTAACCATATATGATTTGGCTGGATGTCTAGGCAGTGCTTACCCCAATGCAATGACTCCTAGAAATATTCAGAAAAGTTTCTCAGTTACTGGAATTTTCCCATTCAATCCTGATATATTCACAGATGACGAATATTTAAGCTCCTACGTTACCGATAGAGAAATTGTGCCAACTGAAACAGACAATATTATAACCACACCATCTGTGTCACCGTCTATTTTACTTGATCAATCTTTAACGGCTGAAAATACTGCGCCTGCTTCCCCTGCCCTCATGCTAAATACAGAAAATGATGCGCCAGTTGCACTAGTGCCAATTCCAGATGACGATGTGACTCCCAATATTTCTGATAATGAAAAGGAAAATGATTCTGCAAAATCTCCCCCAAAGTTGCTTTCCTTATGTATGGCCAGTAATAGAGATGCCCTTACGAGTTCTTTCAATAATAACAGACCGACGGCAGCTGGTTCTTCACAAATTAGAAATAACGACAGCCCTTACGATCCAAAACCTTCGACATCAGCATTTGTAAGTCCTGAAGTAATAAGACCACACCCCAAAGCAGGACCGAGAAAAGGATCTGGAAAGGGGAGAAAAAAAGGTAAAACTAGGATTTTAACAGACACACCGGAAAAACTGGCAATCGAGAATGAGTGGGCAGCTAGGAAACAGAAAAAAGAAAAGAAGATTTGCAAAGCGAAAGTAAAAGCAGTAAAACGTAACCTAAATTCACAAGAACAAGAAGTGACGACGTCGGAAGATGAAGAACTACCGCCATCGCCAGAATCAGTTTTAAGTTCGTTTAATGAAAGTGTTGTCTCTAATAGCAGTAGTAGCGAATCAGAGAATGAAGACGACTCCAAATACTCCATCATCATTGGAGATTGGGTTATTGTGAACCTAATCTCTCAAAAGAATCTCGTTCATAGATATGTTGGGCAAATACTGAGGGAAAGTCGCGCTGGATATGACATTAAATTCGCAAAAAAAATTAATGATAAGATGTTCAAGTGGCCTGTTAAAGACGATATTAGTTCAGTTGCCAAATATCAAGTTGTGAAGAAACTACCAGTTCCAGAAGTGAAATCATCATCAAAAAGAGTTATTAGTTTTAAGTTTCCAAAATCATTAAGAAAATTTAATATTGAGAAATAAAAATGAAAAGATAATTGCTATTAGATATAAGAAAAAAGACTATAACTTTAAGAGATAATAACTATATTTTTTTTAACCAAAGGGGTATTTTGTTATGTTGTGTTAATTGCAAAATTTATTTAATGTTATTTTTTAGTTTTAAGTTAAAAAAATATTAGAAAATTAAGTAACATTTTCTGTTAAAATTGAGAAAAAAAAAGTGAAAAGATAATTATTGATGTTATTAGATAAAAAGAAAAGAAACTTTAAGAAAGAATAACTAATTTTTTATTTAACCAAAGGGATATTTTGTTTTGTTGTGCCAATTGCAAAAATTATTTAATGCTTTTTTTAGTTTTAATTAAAACAATTACTAGAACTTTAAGTAATATTTTCTTTTTAACAAATTAACATGTGATTTGAGTTCTCAGAAATAAGTTTTTTGATTAGTAGTTGATTAATAAGCATAGTCATAAATGTCAAAAAATAGATGATGGCTAGTAGATAAAAAGCAAATAAATGATTGATTAAAATTTTTTTTTTCCTTTTCTTCTTTATTAGAATCATATGTCCCCGAATGTGGGAGACTTGTTCCCCCCAGGATCAAGTCTTCCAGACGGGGGGGATCAAGTCAGACACATATATGGGACACATGATATCATTCCCAATACGAAGTTTTCATGGGCTAGTTAGTAAAGTTATGTACATATATCACTTGCTATTATACTTAGTATAACCAATGAAATTCCACATATTTAAGTACCAAAATATTTAAAATCGGATTAATATTTACAAAATAATTGCCAAAAAACAAAAGGGGGGATCAAGTGTCCCCAGTCTCCCCTAGCTAATTATTAAGTAAAAAGCAATTTTAAAAATTGTTTAGGCTCTTTTCTCTCCCCGCATACTTTAAGAGAAGCTGTTCTATCCTCATTGTAGAGTACATACAACGTAAAGATCTTAATTGTCATCGGTTGGTTAAAAAAAAATTGATTTTAAGTAACAACTAATATATTAAATTGATTAAATAAAATAACCATTGTTAAATACCTCTTTGTAGATTCATTGTGGCCAAAATATTTGGATTTCAACACAAGTTTATAATAATGCCAAAACTGCATCGTCTTCGGATTCGATGTTTGTCAAGAATATTGCAGTTAATATATTTACTAGAGATGTACTGAAAAGTAGTAGTGTAACGGGTAATATTAGTGATCGAACAAAAGGACCTGCGAAGCCTAAACTGGACCCGGTGAAAATGCTGGCTGTAAGAGGTTAGTATATTATCTTATAATTTGAGAAGTAAAATGTTCCCAAGCTTATTAGTCTTATTATTTTTGCAGATATATACAGATATTATTTAGAGGAACACAAGAAACTACCAGAAAAAGTAATCAAGGTAAAGGTCGACGAATACGCTGAATATATCAGACAAAAAATAGCTGATTTAACGAGACCTCCGAAGAAGACGTCACCAGAAGGTAACTTCGAATTTGTTCGCAGTACTCAAGCTTAATTTCTTATGACCAATCATTTTATTTTTGAGCCTAAAAATACTCTTGTTAAAGCATATATACGACGCTAGAACTGAAAAAAATGGTTAAATAGTTTTAAAATAGTGTAAACAACAATTTATAATAGCAATATGAAAAGTGTTTAGCTTTACAAATTATAGTTTAAACAAATCATTTGATTCTGATCTTGAATTAATCGATACTCATATATTTCAGGAGCTGGAGTCAAAAAAACTCCCAATCAAAAGAAAAAAATGACGCTGAAACCGAAAAAAAAGCAGACGAAACTTGAAGCAATAAGCTCCAGTGAAATTAGCAGCTCCTAGTGGAGACAGTGAAGCTTCAGATACTGAAGAGAGCTCAAATTAATAAGTCATAGCTTTTTACGGCATTACTAAGGCTCGAATTATATGCGTCCGCGCGACCGAGCGGTCCGGCCGCTACACCACGAAATCACAAGCAATTGTATGCAATGATTTATTTAAATAGCGGCGCAGCCGCGGCTTCTCGCGGCGCAGTCGCGCGGTCCGGCCGCTCCGGCCGCGCACGTACAAGTTTCAACGTGTTCATTTGTATCGGTGCATTTGAAGCGGACGGGGCGCTCTTACAATAAAGTGACCATGTTTGATACGGAATTATTTATTCAAAAAATAGAGGAAAAGCCTTCTATTTGGGATGTTAGAAGTGCCGATTATAAAAATAGAGGAAAAAAATCCAATGACTGGAGCGAAATAGCTTCGTCAATGACACCGAATTGGTCGTCATTAAATGAACAAGAAAAACAAATTAAAGGTAAGAGGTATATATTTAATTATTCGAGTAGTTATAGTGCCTAAATATATTTATCTTGCCATGGTAACCGACCTTCAGGTGTTAAAAAGTAATTAGCAAATTTATCTCGTGCCTCCCGTGCTACTTGGGTCGTACCTGAACTCACCCTGTCTGCAGAAGGAATGACATTAGTAAGAGTATCCGAAAACCTATACCCATCACGTCTTCTAACGTAGTTATGAAGCACGCATGCAGTTTTTGTAATAAGAGTAGCGAATTTTGGCTCAACCATCATTGGTGTATGAAAAATTCTCCATTTGTTAGCTAGTATTCCGAATGAACATTCTATATATCGCCGAGCTCTGCAAAGGCGGTAGTTAAATACTCTTTGTGCGTAACTCAATTTATTTCCGGGATAAGGTCTCATTATATTTCTATGTAGCCCAAAAGCTTCGTCACCAACAATTATATAAGGTAATTGACAATTGCTGTTATCGTTGGGAAGGGTTGAATCCATTGGAATGTTTAATGAATTATTTTTCAATTTTTTCCCAACGTTACTCCTCCACAAAATTTGGCTGTCTCCTTCTCTGCCATATGCTCCGACGTCAATTGACGTAAACAAGTAGTTTGCGTCACAAACTGCTAATAACACAATAGAAAAGTAATGTTTATAGTTATAAAATAATGATCCACAATTTTTCGGATTCGTAAGACGTATGTGTTTACCATCCACCGCCCCGATGCATAAGGGGAACTGGGAGTTTTCGTAAAACTCTTCTGCTTTTTGCAGCCAGGTTTGAGTCGTAGGTACCGGCATTTCCTGACTTGACAGTTTCATCCAGATTCTCCTACATATTTCGATTATTATTGCTCTGACAGTTGTATGCCCTATACTAAAATCTTCCGCCAATGTTTTAAAATCTTTTCCCGTTGCCAGAAATCTGAAAGTAAAAAATAAATTAAACATATTTATATTTCCACAGGGCAAGAGCTCACGAAAAAATGGAAAAATATTAAGGACAAATATAGAAAAGCCTTAAAAGATATAAAAAATGTGAAATCGGGATCAGCAGGAAATAAAATAAAGAAAACATACACATATTTTAATTTGTTGCATTTCTTACGGCCTGTATTGGAGGAAAATACTCTAGAAAGCAATATCCCACCAGAAGAAAATTCTAGTGTTTCTGCGACTGATACCGAAAATTTTGAAATACAATCTACAGAACCAGAAAGAATCGTAGAGCGTGAAAAGCGTAAAAATCGATCCAAACTTAAAAATAATGACGAATGCGAACAAGAGCTGTTGGATATACTAAGGAAAAGGAATTCTGTAGATGAAAGAACATTACAAGACGAAGACGTTTTATTTTTATTGTCTTTAGCCCCAACACTTAAAAAAATGAAACCGCTGGAAAAAATGCGTACTAAAATTGCGATTTTGACCTCAATCACGAATAATATGTGTGAACTACCTGATGTTCAGACAAATTCATACATATTTATGCCGCCGACGTCTTCATATGGGTATACCACTGCTATATCATCGACGAATACTACAAGCACACCAACATCAAATGCAACTTCTATATATTCAACTTCTGTTGCGCCAACAACATCGCAATATGAGAATATCACAACGCCATTGACAACCTACGAGCCAACACCTATTGTCATGTCCAATTCCAACCTTCAATCTGCTTCTGCTCTTTCTTGTTACTCAGATATGGACTCTGTAGACACTGTATCAGACGATACACTAGACACACAAAACATTTATTTCAAGTAATTAATTGATTTTCTTTGCAAGATACACAATCACTTCTACACAAACCATTTTTTAAGTAGCAAATCAAATCAAATCAAAATGTTTTTATTCAAAATAGAATTGTACAAATTACTTTTTGAACGTCAAAAGTTATAACTACCACCGGTTCAACCCTAGCCCTGTCCTGAGAAGAACCGGCGAAACAAACTCAGCGGGCCCCATGAGAAAGTATATATCTATACAAAAGTACATTATCATAATATTATATAAGATATACAATCTAATTACTATAATTATTTTACAAAATCAGCCTGGGAGGAGGGTACTATTCCCAAGGTGTGGTGTCTGACATATAGTCTGCTATTTTATAATATCCCTTACCACACAAACGTTCTTTAACAACTTTTTTGAATTTCTTAATTGAAAGATTTTGGACACGTTCTGGGATTTTATTGTAGAGCCGTATACATTGACCCCTAAAAGAATTCTTTACTTTGCTAAGTCTGAAAGGTGGTACATCTAGTTCGTGCCCGTTTCTAAGGTTTCTATCATGTTTATCACTTTTCGTATTAAATTGGTTAATGTTCTTTCGTACATACAATACACTATCCAAAATGTATTGAGACTATAGCTACAGCTATTGTTTACTTGAATCAGTTAATAAATATTTTTCTTACCTTAATGTGATTGTTATTTTTTCTTCTAAAGAAATATAAGTTCGAAACTTTATGGAATTTTCTCGCAGTACCAAAACTAACTCGTCAAATGAGTTGACAGACATTCGGTAATACGAGAAAAATCGATCTCCGTACAGTCTTCTTCTTTGGTATCTAATGTGAAATTGATTGGGATACAATCTGTTGATAGGATGTATCCACCACCGACGACGTTGGCGTTGGTTTTTTCTTCTTTTTAATATTAAAAACAAAGCAATGATATCGGTAACGATTTTTTTCATTTTATCGTCACGTATATTCACCTCAAACTCTAGAGAACGTGTGGAGAGCGGAGACGCTCGGGCCGCTTAATATAAATCAAAAAGCGACTTGGCCGCGGGCGCTGGAATCTGCGGCCAAACCGCTCGGTCGCGCGGACGCATATAATTCGAGCCTAAGGGCGCCTTCACATTAGGTCGCGAGCAGCGCGGCAGCAGCAGTGCGACAGTCGCGCTGTTCACAGGCGGCAAACTTCCATACTAAAAAAGAGCAGCGCGACAGCCGCGCGACATGTGATTGCCATAGCGGACAGCGCTGCGGCAGCCGCGTGCGGTCAGTCGGCTGCGAGCCAATGTTACCAGCGCACGTTCGCACATACGCACGCACAATGAGCGACTTTGACACGGAACTATTTATCGGCGAAGTTCAAAGACGTCCTGCTTTGTGGGATTCGAGCACCGACGATTATAGCAACAGAGTCATAAAAAAGAACAGTTGGAATGAATTGTGTGAATTGTTTATTCCGAATTTCAATATTAAAACCGGGCCAGAGAAAAGTGCAGCAGGTATGTTATTATATTATTTATGCTTATTTAAGACTTTGTGGTGAACGATACTGCGAGGCTAGCGCGGTTGACCAACATGTGTTAAAAATCGTGCAAGTTCTCGTGCCTCACACTGTGGCCATTGAACGCCCTAGCTAGTCACCGTCAAGTAGGCTCAAGTCACCGCGCACGTGGGATTTCTAAATCATGCGATACTGCCACGGGACTTGCCCTTCGAGTGATACAAAATGGTCAGCAAAAGCGTTACGAATTGTAAATCCTTCTAGATTGCGCGCATCAGTTGAATTATTAATTTGATTTTCGTCTTCCTCTGCGAATACATGTGATAAAGTGTGATTATAATTGAACCCATCTTGTTGTCGTACAAAGTTATGCAGAACACAACAAGCCTTTACTATATATTCAGCTAAATCAATTGAGACGTTCAATGGTCGATGTAATATTCTCCATTTATTACTTAATATGCCAAACGTGCATTCTATATACCGACGTGCTCTTGACAATCTGTAGTTGTAAACTCTCTGTTTGATAGTTAAATCGTTTCCACCATACGGACGTTGCATATGATCAGAGAGTGCAAAAGCCTCGTCTCCAATGAAAGTATAGTTTAGAGGTTGTCCACCATCACAGAGAGGTGCAGGACTTGGTAGAACCAAACTATTTTCTGAGATTGCCTTATATATTGAGCTATTTTGAAATATTTGAGAATCAGCACTTTTTCCAAATGATCCTACATCTATGTATGTAAAGTTATAATTTGCATCACATATAGCCAACAATACTATTGAAAAATATTTTTTGTAATTATAGTACAATGAACCACTATGTTCTGGTTTTATTACTCTGATGTGTTTACCATCAATAGCTCCAAGACAATGTGGAAAGTTAGCATTTTTTTCAAATCCTTTTGTTATAACTTTCCAGTCCTCTAGTGTTTTGGATGCTATCGTTAATTCTTTTAAGATATTGTATATATGTATGCAGGTATCTTTTATTATATAGCTGATTGTTGAAAGCCCACACTTGAATGAGTATTGAAGTTCCGTCATTGTACATCCAGTGCCCAAATATCTGAAACATTTTTTTTTAATTACAGCCACTGAATTACAAAAAAAGTGGAAAAACATAAGGGACAGCTACTCGCGGGAGATAAAAAATAAAAGAAAAGTTAGCAGTGGATCAGCCGCCGAGTCACGGAAAGAATACGTATATTATAAACAACTTCAATTTTTATCGCGTCTTTTCAATACAAAGCGACAAGAAGACAAAGACAACGATGAAAATAGTGTGGCTAGTCCGCGTACACCATCAACATCAACACCATCAACATCATCATCTGCAGCACCTGTGCTTACAACAACTACTACAAAGAAACGTAAAGTATCTCCCGATGATGATAGTGCTGCTCTGATGTCCGTTATTGCAGAAAAAATCGAGGCTATTAATAGTCAACCTAAATGTGATCCCGATATGCATTTCATATTATCATTGTATGATGATTTTCACAAAATACCGTCGGAGAAAAAGATTGATGCTAAAATGGAGTTGATGAGCATAATTAAAAAATATAATGATCCAACGTACCAGCCCAATACTTATCAATATGGGTACTACACGCGCAACATGCAAGCACAATTAAATAATTTATCATCTCGAAACGAGTATGATTCACGATCATCGGCTCAGTCGAATTATTCAAATACACTATCAGATTTTGATGTTGATACACATATGTTCGATGATGTTAATAGTTCTTTGCCATAACTGACAAACAATAAAATGTCTTTATCTAGTTAACAAAATAAATAAAACTTTATAATTTTGTACCATTCATGTACCATTTCATCTTTTTACTTGTCGCACCTACCTAACCTAATATGAAAAACAATATGTGAATAGGATAATAAATAAATCTAAATAATAAATCTATAGACTTACCTAAGTGTTATAACGAGTCTTTCTTCTGCGGAAATGCTTTTGCGAAATCGAGTATCACGGCGTTGAATAACACTCTCAAGAAGACGTAATAATTTGCCAAAAGACTTTTTTGACATTCGAACGTAATTAAAGAATTTTTTATCCCTACCATATTTCAATACTTTGAATACTGTTATATATTCACTATTCACATGCCGATTTTTCAACAAAGGATCAATCCAGTAAATTCTTTTTTTATTATTAATGCGACGTCTATGGCGCCGAAGAAGAACCAACAAAAACAGGAGTAACAATGATGTTTCCTCGTTGGAATCCATTATTGAAATGTACTGCCCACCCTAAGTCGCGCGGTTGTATTTGTAATAAGAAGGTGTCCGCTGCCGTCGCGCTGCTGCCGCGCTGCTGTCGCGCTGCTCGCGACCTAATGTGAAGGCGGCCTTAATATACAATTTTCAAATGAGCAAAATCGCCGGTCGCAGCACGGCGGAACGTTAGCGGACAACTGACTCTAAAATAATTTCCTACCTACGTTAATAATTATACATATGTTTTTATTACTATTCGGAGTAGCTCGCATCGCTAACAGGTGTGAATTTCTTACCACCAGGAAATCCATCTGCTTGTCTACCTTCCAATATCATACAAATAAATGAAGTCTCCAAAATCGGCGTGTTTGTATGTAAAAGCGTAATAAACGTGCCGGAACCAACGCAAGTCCGCAAGGGTCGTATCATTTGGCACTCGATACTTTCTGCTACTACATAGGGGGCTTGGCTTTAAGATATGTATGTATGTGCATTAAAAAATTAGAAAGATACGTATACTTTATTAGTCTACTAAAATGTCTTTTTTGTGTTCCAACACTTTAACTTGTCCCAGATCTGAATGCAAGCCACGTCCATCAAGGACATCATTAGGTATGGCTGTCAATCACATAAGACAAACAATATGGTCTTTTGTATTGTTATAAAAATAAAAAGATTTTTGTATGAACATGCTAGTCTTTGAAACAATTTCTCATTTTTAAAACTACATTTTGAATTTAATGTCCCGATTAACTAACGCACGAAAGTCATTTTTCAAAAAATATTACTCATACCTACAACAGAAAGTAAAAAAAGTATCTTCACGCCCATATCTCCGAAGGGGTGGCCAGAGACACAACCAGGGCACTTACGACTAGCCGAAGACACTAGGTCGCACAATGTGATAGGTGTCAAGTCTACCGGCAATCGGGCACATAGGATATGTATACACTGCGTGCTTCTCTCAAGTTTGATCTATTTTAATTATAAAAATCATTAAAGTCGGTTCAGAATACAAAAGATCAAACAAACAATCACACTTTGGCATTATAATATATTTTTTGAATAACATTGGAAGGCAAACAAGCAGACGAATTTCCTGATGGTAAGAAATTCCCGCCACCTAGAGACACCAAAGATGGTAATGGTGCGTTGCCAACCAGAGGCCGGGATGTTAGGCCTCGAGCAAAAGTAAGTTT
>DVZK01000243.1:0-13152 GCA_018236665.1 Calephelis perditalis | reverse complement strand
AACATTATCCACACTACCACGCATTTGACACACACAAACAAATATATTGATGTTGACGACAAAAGATCACAGATGGCGCACTAACTATTCAGGAAACAAAGGAGTTGGTCTTAAGAAATGAATATGGCGTTTAAACAACAAGATATTAAAAATTGGATATTAAAATAATAACATGGTTGAACTTCGAGCAATGGGCGAGAATACAGCAATTTGCCTTATATAAGATAAGATAAGAGAAGATAAGAGATAAGGGATCCACCGCCTTATATAATCTTGCAGCCACAGTGATATGTTCCGTTCTAAGTGTGAATGGGGTAGCCAGTAGAAAATACACAATAGGCTCTGACCACTATATAAAACACAGTCCCATTATATAAAAAAAAGACATGTTAAGGAAATTTTAATTGAAAGCGGTCAGTTTTTTATTCAAATTTCGGTTGAGAATGTTCTGCATTTTTTTGGGCACTAAACGTCTTTTAAGTTGTCTCTACATCATTCAACGGTAGTAATAGAAAGAGACGCGTTTAATGCTGTCAGAATAGTTTGTACGTTGATTAAAAACGTCAAGAGTTAATTAACATGTTCAGACTTATCTGACTTGTTTAAAATATTTTTTTTTTATTTGATTAAAAAAAGACAGCATACTATTAAAATAAGTTTAGCTGGTGCCAAGTAGAATAATACCACCAGTATCTGCTTGTATATGTATAAAAAACCTTTGCTTGTGGCCGGAAGCAACTGAAAAACGAAACAATTATTTAATAGCTGTAAGAATATTTTCTTCCGCCGCTTCTCTAATGGGCAGCCACTTCACAAAGGCGAGTATTCTTTGCAATCTACTGAAGGCGTTTAGATTAGCTCTCAAGTGTTGCCATTTATGTCAGCTGCGGGTGAGGAATAAAGGTAACAAAATATGTTTTACTCGAAAATTATTTTCCTTTTTGTTACAAAGGCGTAAACTCTCAAGATGAATCAGGTATTTTGGAAACGGATGTTAAGAACACTTTTGGAGGTAATTTTTCTGTGAACTCAAGTTAGAAATAAGTAGTCTGTCAGAGGATCTGGAAGAACAGCTACGCAATCATTATTTTAATCGACTTCGGAAAATGAGGAGATTGTGAATAAAAATAGCTTTAATTTTTTTTTATTTTTATGATATTGGAAGACAAACAAGCAAATGAATTTCCTGATGCTAAGAAATTCACGCCGCTTAGAGACACTAAAGATTGTAATAGTGCGTTACCAACCTGAGGCAGGGATGTTTGGCCTCGAGCAAAAGGAAGTTTACCGGCTACCTTATTCTCCTAACTTGAACAGCACTGACGTTATGGCGGCAGGAGTAGGCAAGGCAGTCGCTGCAAAACACTACCACCTAGTCAGATATCACGTTGTTAGTGACGGTAAGCCTTTTACGAGCTGCATACATACAGAAAACATCGTGATTCTAGTATTTACCTTTGCAAAAATCAGAATTCCCCTTTTTTGTTTTCATGTTACAATAATGGCAATTGGTCCAGGCTAATCAAAAATGATACGATTATATCTTTACAAAAAAATCGTGTCACAACCTTTGTCAACCTTTGTTGAGTGAACCGATTCTAATGAAATTTCATATACACAATAAGTAGGTTTGAGAATAGGTTTTTATCTAAACTTATGCTTCAAAAAGTTTTTTTTAATTTTTTGGTCAATTTGTTTTATGATGTTAATGTCATATCTTAAAAAAATACATAAAACCCTTAAGTAAGGAAAGTAGGAAAAACAACATTTTGGAAAATTCGAAATGCTGTTTCTTCTGCTTTCCTTATAGGAGATAGTTATTTTTATAGGACAGTGACTTGAACGGGTGGAACGAAGTTGGCCGGGGCAGCTAGTTACTTTATCTAATGGTAGAAGTTTACCTTTATATAAAAACAAAAATGTTCTCATTTGAAAAACCTACATCAATTCTCGGAAAAGTTCCTTACAAAGAATTTTATTATTCAGGTTCATTACAAAAGAATAATGGAAATAACATTCCGAATTAGCCAGATTCCAATTCTAATAGAGTGAAATATGTTCATCCATTGTGATCAATCTTCATTCATCAAAACGATAGTCGTTAACCTTTAATGACTTGTTATTAGGTCGGCCATGTTGCGCCCATCTAGGAGTGTCTACTTCTAATTATTTATAGGAAAATAAAATATATGTCATAGTCATTTAATCTGCGTGTCACTAATTAAATTAATACTTTTTTTACTTTTCGAATTGATCTTAAGTGATTGTTTTTTTTTATTAATTTGTCCCTTTCGGACAGACTAAGACTGTTAACCACGCCGCCTCTTCATCTTACATATACAAAAATAAATACTCATTTCGCGTGGTCATTGAACTCCTGAACGGATGTACCAATATTGCTAATTCTTTTTTTTGTTTTAGTTATTGGCATGAAAAGGAAAAAAATGAACGACTGGGAAAATTGGAAAGAAAATAAGAAAACTAATACTTTGATCCAAGCAAACTGTTAGTGTTTGTTAATATCAAGCGATACGAATTTCGCCGGGTCGGCTAGGTCGTTATAAATGTTGATTTATCTTATAACTAATATAACTTTTCGAGCGACAATTGAACATATTTTTATTATTTTTGAAGTGAAATCTTCTGTAGCGGCAACTTTTAAAACAAGAATTTTATTAACCAAACTTTTATTGCATAAAACTACAATAGGCTTTGGTGGTTGGGCTAGCGGGACCCTTTGGCGCCAGCTCTCAGCAGCCAGAAGCAGCAGCAGAAATGGGCAGCTGGGAAGGAGGCCAGAGAAGAACACCGGCTGGCAGCTACCGCCGGTCTAGGCTCCTCTCACCACCGAGCAGCAGGCACCAGTCAGCAAGCAGCAGTCATAGTTTCTATTGAGTTCCGTCGACTTATCGAATTAGAATTTTGACCATACTCTGAAGCAGAACGTGGCAGACTGTTAAGAATAGAAGCAGACAGTAGCAGGATCTCAAGCAGACTGTTAAGCACAGTTAAGCAGACTGATTTTTTGTTCTACATTGCAAACATTTAGAATATAGAATAACCTTTTTTTTTAAATAACAGCCAGTGTGGTATTAAGTGGCAAACTACAAAGGCCAGCTATAAAATAGTTTGTAAGAAAAGAATATTACAATATCTTATTCGACATCAATTCACATGATGACATGATATCGATATTTAAATACAAATACAAAAAGCTGTTCTTGCATCATTTTAAATTTATCGCAGTAATATTGTAATTGTTTATATCAAATGCTGCTTCAAATCAAGTAAAAGTTTTGTTTTGGAAAGATAGCAAATGGTTTCGAGATGATCTCACATAAAGTTTATCGACATCCTCCTAGTAATTAAGAGTTGTACTTAATAACGGATCATTAAGTATTATTAACCCAAAAACCACTTGTCGATTCATGACAAAACTAGTATGGCCCAAGTTTGAAGTTATAACCTATCTTTTTGAAAAATAAATATCAGAATCGGTTTAATAATATTGCGCCGAATTGACAAAATCGAAATTGACCGAGTGATCCCTCAATAACCATACAAAAAAACGACGGTTTGCACTTCGAGAGTGCCGGTAGAAGTGAAAACTTGAATATTACCGTTGTGCGTTTTTGATATTTTGGAATGGTAAGGGGAATAATTTTGCACGAATTGCTTTAATTACGAGTATTAGTATGAAAGTACTATAATTTATGCGGTAGAATACAATATTCATTTATTGCGCTATCATATACAAACATGACAACACTAACATTCGCGCAAGCGCCTTGCGCCGTATGAACGAAGCAGAAGGCGCAGGCATACATTTTCGCCGCGCCGTAGAAAAGAGGGGGATACTTTTTCTTCTACGCCGCTCCGGCTGTTTGCTCTCCATAAGTCTTACGAATTTTCGATTAGTTCACGTGTCTTTACGTGAGTTTAGAAGTTTTTACCCATTCCAAAAAAGTGCGCAACGCCGCTAAAGCAGTTTTCACTTTAAAAATATATGCGTTTGTATGAGGTAGTACACTAAGAAGTGATATTTCATTAGTAAAACATTTTTCGTGGGGCCTACAGTTGCACTTTAAAACAAAAAAATACATCATGTTGCGCGTTGTGCTAGGCTCAGGCACCTTTCGAAATTTTTGTGACAGCTTTCAGAGAGTCTGCTGAAAAAATCGGCGATAACATACAGTGGTATTTTTGTGGAGCACAACTATAGATCAGCGAACGTAACATAGAAATGTGACAGCAATTTTTTTATATACTTCCATAACAAAGTTTAATTTAAAAGAACACAAACGGATTGAAAACGAGCTCCATTTTCGGAGTCGGTTAATAATAATAGTATTATGATTCTATCAAAATGTAAAAATTGGTGTGAAGCAGCCAAATAAACATTTCGTAGAATGCCAGTGTTAGGTGTAACCTACATTTTTTGCAACGTTAACTTGTACATGTTTCCGACTACCATTTCGCCAAGTAATGGCTTGCATTAATAAATTAGAGCTTAACTGCTTTTCTACAGACCATAATACTAATAGCTGTTTGAAATTGCTATGCACGAAACACGCAACACTCTGAGAATATTTCATAAGTGAATTGTCGAAGTAAATATATGCTGTCGGGATTTATTTTAAACACGAGCTTAGACAATATAGAAAAGACATTAGAGACTATATGGTGTATGTCAATTTATCTATATGTATAGATATAAAAAAGAAAGTCGCGTTAGTTACACGATTTATAACTTATAAAATACTGAACTGATCTGGCTGAAAATGAATGGGGAGTTAGTTTAGAACCAGAAGACAGACATACTTTTTTTACCCGTTCAACTGTAAGGAAATTAGGAAAAACAACATTTAGATATTTTTTTATACTAACTGTACGGGTGGAACGAAGTTTGCCGGAACAGCTAGTTTAAAATAAAATAGTAATGAAACTAAATCAGGACATCAATTATTAAAAAATAATGATGGCTACTTATTGAATGAAGGAGGAGAAACCCAAAATGGGTATTATTAATTTTTTTTCAGGTTGTTTGTACTTGTTCAATGTTCACGTAAAAAAATATTTGATTTTTAACAAATGTTGTGTATCTTAGTCCGTGTTAATATTTAGGATATTTTTACACCAAGAAAATCTTTAGTTTACATTATTAGCCTTTACAAAAATAGCTACATTAATAAAAACCGACTTCAAAACTAAAAAGTAAAAAAGAATAAACATTTAATATTAGTTATATACTACCTATTATTTGTATGTTAATTTTACTTATAGGTTTGAAGTCGGTGCCAAGCCAATTTAATACTTACTTATTATATAACTATTAGTTTAAGGCTTGGCACCGACTTCAAACCTATTAGTAAATAGCACATATAAATAATAGATATTAGGGAGTGTATAAATTAATATCAAATCTTGATCATTCAAAGCTAGAAAGTAAAATACTTCTTAGCTTTGAAGTCGGTTTTATTTAACGTAGTTATTTTTATTGTTTCATATTTCATATACCGCCTCGTTGGTCGAGTGGCTAGCGTATACGCCGAACTACATCGACTTACCGCGAGGCTCGGGTTCGATTCCCGACGAGGGCAGCTATTTGTGTGATGAACGTTTAGATGTCTGCATTTTCGAGTATGGGTGTTTATTAAATTTATACTGATATTTTTTTAAGTACTTCTAATTCTATTAGTATCGTTGACTAACACCCATAACACAAGCTGTATAGGCACCGTTGATTTCACTTAATAGGTAGGGACAGTGAATGAAACTGCTCTCACTTTGACCACTGTATTGATTGTACAAAATATTAAAAACACATTCCATCTACACAATTTCTCAACACACATACTTGCGCGATCAAAAAATGTACAGCGACATCTAGTCAAAACTGCTGGAACTACATATCTATAACATTGGTTAGTGTTTATAGTACGAGATTATACATGCCGCCCCCCATGAACCAACTGGTTCATAAGTGTTTACAAAATTTCTTTACTAAGTGCATAGCTGCTTAAACTTAACAAATTATACTAAATAAACTCAGACTTTTAATATATAATGGTAAATAAAGCCTTAAAATTAAAAGAAGTTGGTTTACTTAAACATAACAAAAAACAAATACGTGCAAATACCAAAATAAAAAAAGAAGATATTATTATATTATAACTCTATTCTACTCGTTAACAGGTAAAATACAAATCTTTGACACAGGTCTTTTAATTACCGTATCCTTACATCTAAGGCTAACAACACGCGTAACGTTATCCGGACCAGTATGTTTTTCCAAAATTATGCCATGAAGCCACCTTGCTGGAGGAAGGTTATCCTCTTTTACTAAAACGACATCGCCAATACTAGGTTCCGGAGAGTGACGATTCCAGCGATAACGGTGTAAAAATTGATTAAGGTATTCAGATGACCACCTTCTCCAGAAATCCTGTGTCATTCGTTGAATAAGTTGCCACCTCCGAAGACTACTAATATTAGATTTTTCATAATTGGCATCCGGAACTAGTACGAGAGGCTCTCCTATTAGAAAATGTCCGGGTGTCAATGGGAATGGATCTTGTGCATCATTACTCAAAGTTGTCAATGGCCTTGAATTAAGACATGCCTCTATCTGAGAAAGAACTGTGCTTATCTCTTCATAAGTTAAAGTAGAGTTTCCAATAACTCGCTTAAGGTGGTACTTCGTTGACTTGATTCCTGCTTCCCACAGTCCCCCAAAATTGGGACTGTACGGAGGAATTCGATGCCAACTAGTGCCATTTGACTCCAGCCAATTAGCGATCTCAAGAGCTACAGTAGATCTTTCGTCAGCAAGAAGCGTTCTCAACTCCTTTTCTGCACCCACAAAATTCGTGCCGTTATCGCTCCATAACTCTGTTACATGACCTCTTCTGGCTACCATGCGTTTAAATGCTGCTAAAAATGCTTGAGAAGTCATGTCTGTCACAGCTTCGAGGTGAATGGCTCTAGTGGCCATGCATACAAAAAGGCAAATATATCCTTTCATGGAGCGATAACCTCTACCCTTTGAGGTTCTAATTGAGATGGGCCCAGTGTAATCTACACCACAGCTTCGAAAAGGTCTACCAGCTTTTACGCGAGATGAAGGCAATTGACCCATGATGGGTTGATAAGGTTTGGAATTATGCCGAACACAGGTGACGCATTTACGTGTATACAACTTAATTAGTCTTTTAGCGTCAATGATCCAATACTTTGTTCTGATATAAGTTAACATCAGCTGAGAACCACCATGCATTGTTCTTTCATGGGCGTCAGCGACGAGAAGTTTAGCGAAGTGTGAGTCACGTGGTATCAAAATGGGATGTTTTCCATCGTTGCTTAAATCAGCATTTTGTAAACGTCCACCTATGCGTAACAGACCATCGCTGTCTAAGAATGGATTAAGTGAAGATAGTTTACTGTTCTTAGCCACCGATCCATTGTTGTTAAGGCTATCAATGTCGTTAACAAAAAACTGCTTCTGATAGTAACTGATGCATCTTTGCAACGCCAACTTTAACTCCTGGCTCGTCAAGTATGTGGTAAACGTTATACTCTTGGATTTTAACCATACCAAGAATCTTCTTAAATAAGCTGAAACTCTTATAAGTTTTCGAAGACTTGAAAATCTGGTAAAGAATTCATGTAATGCGGTATTCTCCCCTATATGAAAAACTCTTTTTGTCTTCTCTTCTAATTTGGTATCTTGGCATTCTTCATGTCGACTGTAATTAATATTGACTTCATGCAGCCAAAATGGACCCCTTTGCCATAAACTCGAATTGACACTATCTTTGGAATACCTGGTTGCACAATCGGCTGGATTTTCGTTTGATCGAACGTGGTTCCATTGCTTTCGGTCTAACATAGTCAAAATGTCGGACACCCGATTGGCCACAAAAGTTTTCCACCTACTAGGGTGGCTGCTTAGCCATGCAAGTACCACGGAAGAATCAGTCCAAGCACAAATCTTTTCTTTTGGAATCTCTAGTGTTTCTGAAACTTCCAACAGCAGCTTTGCCAAAAGCTGAGCTCCACACAATTCCAAGCGTGGAATGGACACTTGTTTGATTGGAGACACCTTTGTTTTGGAAGTAATCAAATGCACATGAACCTTGTCATTCTTATCGTAAATGCGGACATAAACCACTGCAGCATAGGCATCGTTCGAAGCATCGCTGAATCCATGCAGTTCTACTTCTCTATCATCAGCACTTGTGTGGATCCACCGAGGGATGCGAAACTTTGTCAAACCAGGAAGATCAGACCGGTAAGTAAGCCAATCTTGTAACAAATGAGGCGGTAATTCCTGATCCCAATCTATGCCTGACATCCAAAGTTTTTGGATAAATATCTTCGAAGCAATGATGGTAGGAGCAATCCAACCTATCGGGTCGAATAAGCGTGAAATATCAGAAATTACCTTCCTCTTTGTTATTGGAGTTTCTATTGGTGGGAGCTGCACACTGTATTCGAATTCGTCGGTGACACTATTCCAGGTAAGTCCTAATACTTTCTGTATTACTTCTGTTTTCTTTCCTCCTCCTATATCTAACTTATCTATCTTATCTTCTCTTTCCTTTCCTATTCTATTCATAAATTCCTTATTGTTACTAACCCATTTCTGTAACTCAAACCCTCCCTTTTGCAATATGTTACTAATTGAATGTTTTATTTTCAGGCAGTCTTCAAGCGTATCGCAGCCCGTCATTAGATCATCCATATAAAAGTCTTCTAAAATGATTTTAGCTGCAGCGGTGTTATCTTCTCCCTCGTCGTAGGCAACTTGATGCAGTGTTTTAACAGCAAGGTAAGGTGCAGATGCGGTTCCAAAGGTAACACGTAATATTCTATATTGTTGTATTGTTCCAGATTTATCTCGCCACAATATACGTTGGAACTCGTCTGCATGCTCTGGGCTTACCTTTACCTGCCTGTACATCTTAACGATGTCTGCTGACAGACAAATCGGATGTTTGCGCCATCTCATAACTATGTGTCTTAACGTCTGCTGAAGAGTTGGTCCTACCAAGAGATCATTGTTCAAGCTCACACCGTTTGTGCCAACGCAAGATGCATCAAAGACCACTCGAACCTTAGACGTTACCTTATCATTACGCACTACGGCATGATGAGGTAAGTACACGACATCCGCTTTATGTCGCTGCTCTTCCGGAATAATCTCCATATGATTTAAGACTAAGTATTCTAGAATTACCTTTTCATACTGTTCTTTAAGTTCCAAATTTCTTGATAATCTTTTTTCTAGCTGAAGTAGTCTTTTAGTTGCAATTTCTTTAAAATTTCCCTTTTTACAGGTTGGGTTGTTATCACGAAAGGGGAGCTTCACAATATAACGACCACTCTCATCTCTGCTTACTGTTGAATGAAAAATCTCTTCACATCTCTGTTCATCATCAGTCAGAAATTTCTTTTTAGTTAGAATTTCATCTGATTCCAACTCCCAGAATTTTTTTAATAAATCTGTTTCACTACTTTGGGCATGCATGGTAACTAAGGTTTTATTCACTTCGTTTGCCTTAGAACCACATTTTGTGTGTATGTGACCAGATAAGATCCATCCCAGTTGAGTGTTCTGGGCTACGGGGCATCCAGGAGGACCTTTGATTAGACCTTCACATAATATCTGGCCATAAACTTCTGCGCCAAGTAATAAATCTATTTTATTGGGTAAGTTAAACCTCGGGTCTGCCAACTTCAATTCAGATAACTTTGGCCATGACTGAACGTCAACCTTTCTTGAAGGAATAAATGACGTCAGTTTGCTAAGAACATGTGCCTTGACGACTAAGGTATATTCAGGGTGATGAATTGACCTTAGTTTGATTTCTACGACTGACAAAGACGTCAAAGTCGATTCGCTACTATTCCCAATACCAGAAATATAGGACTTCTTAGGAATTTTCTTTAACCCTAACGCCTGGACAGCTGACTCAGTTATCAATGACGCCATTGAGCCTTGGTCCAATAAACATCTAAAAACTAAATGATCACCCGTTCTCGACTCTGCCTTGACGAGAGCTGTAGCCAAAAGGACTTGACTATAGACATTTGAGAAACAGGCAATTTCACTTGTTGCAATACTTTGTGACGTGATTGCCGAAGAAACAACTACACCATTATCACTGGACTCTACATTCTCCAACTCTACATTTTCCTGATTCGGAGGATGCAATAAGGAATGGTGCTTTCTTTTGCAAATTCGACACCTAGTGGTTTGACGGCAAGAAAAAACTGAATGATTCGCACCAAAACAATTGAAACAAAGTCTACTGGTTTGGATAAAGCTATGTCGTCTACTATAATCAATTTTCGCAAAATCTTTACAATTCATCAGCTTATGATTAGCTTTACAATATTGACAGCAATATATAGGTTGTTCAGATACATTTGAAGGTTTAGTGCTTGCTATATGAGACACATTTACTTTGTTGCTAACTATAGACTTAGGTCTATGTTTAACATCTAGAAACTCTAGTGATCTATATCTATGTTCTAAAAAATTTCTAAATAAAGATAAACTGGGCAGTCCCTCACCTTCATTTGCTTTAGCTTCCCATTGTTTTCTGGACTCAGGATCTAGCCTTTGGCTCATGATATAAATAACAATAATGTCCCAATTGCCAATATCGACACCTATATTTTGTAACGCGGTTAAGCATTCATTCATATTGTCTAATAACTCTTTTAAAGAGCTCGATGATTCATGACTTAAAGATTTTTGAGACATGAATCGTTTTAAGATATTGTTGGATAAATATTTTTTATTGTCGTAGCGATTGGTTAGTTGAGTCCAGCAAACAGTATAATTTTTTTCTGTAATGGGAATATTTTTTAATAGATTTTCTGCCTCTCCAATCAAATGACTTTTTAAATAATGGAGTTTTTGAACATCATCTAAGTTAGTATTGCTATGAATCAATGATGTAAAAAGATCCCGGAAACTAGTCCATTCTGTATACCTTCCACTAAATTTAGGTATTGAAATTTCGGGCAATTTAACTGACAGTTTTGATTGAGTTGACTCAACCTTTGTGCCTTTACCTTTTAACTTACCTAACGCATCTTTTAGTTCTGTTTTATAATCGAAATAAATTTCTTCGGTTTTGTCATAAATTGAATTTATAAAATAGTTAGACGATTCCAATTCTTTTCTACCAATTTCAGTTATTATTTGCCTATGTGTGTCACAAAAAGATTGCCATTGATTTTCTAAAGCTTCTAAGCGCGTCTCTACATATGAAACAGTAATACGGTCTTTAGGGGATTTCTTAAAGTTGACCCTTGCTTTAGAGATAAGCTCTTTGTTATTCTCCTGAAGTTTATTAAAAACATCCATGGCGAATCCTTAGTGGCCAATATTTAACTAAAATTGTTTTTAAACAAGACAAGTAAACAAAACAAAGTATCTTAAAGACCTTCAGACTAAGTATTACAAAATAACAAACAATTAATTAATTGTAACTTAATGTTAAACCTTTAAAATATTATAAGTCCGAAATATGAGGAAAATTTTTAAGTTCCGTGCGACACTCGAAATTTTCTAAGTGTTTGAAATATTGGGACTTAGACGAAATTGGTCGTGGATACCCCGTCACTTCACTTTTCTTCGGATATTAGTCTAAGTCCAGGAACTATCTTTATTTTGTTAAAGTTTATTTCTTCTATGACTGAAGGTCCAAATTTGTTTGTATTTAGGTAAATGTACTTACAGTTTACACTTCACTATTCACTCACTTGTACCCCGCCACTTCTTACTTCTGCGAGGTGTGGTCATCAGATGCTCCTGAATCCTGACGTCACCGGTTGATCTCCCTCTCGCTCGCTCCAATGGCCGCTGACGTCACTGCTTAGCTGCTTCTGTCACCAGCTGGAACCCTTGACTCCAAACTCCAGGGTTGACACCATCGATGACAATCCGCCACCACGTCGATGCCGACTTGTTCTTGCACACCACACTATTATCCCGACTCGGAAGGACCAATGTATAGGCACCGTTGATTTCACTTAATAGGTAGGGACAGTGAATGAAACTGCTCTCACTTTGACCACTGTATTGATTGTACAAAATATTAAAAACACATTCCATCTACACAATTTCTCAACACACATACTTGCGCGATCAAAAAATGTACAGCGACATCTAGTCAAAACTGCTGGAACTACATATCTATAACATTGGTTAGTGTTTATAGTACGAGATTATACATTCTTCCAATTTTCCAATTTACTGACAAACATTAGAATTGAACAACTTTTTATTAATTAACATAGTTTAAATTAGTTCAAGTTTAAACCTGGTATTATATTCTAAATACGCGGTACAGACTATAGTATCAACTTAAGTTTACTCCAACTTTAGTCTTTGTTTATTAATAAGACAGAGTTTCACCCTAGTGTAAAATTGTCGAGTGTAAGTTTTCACGTAATTTTTACTTTTATTGAAAACTAGTTTACGCCCCCAGCTTCGCTCGCGTGGAATTCCCAGGGGAACATTTAATCGTGACAAAAAGTATTCTATCACCCAAGTCTGCTCATACTCTGTCTGTATACCAAATTTCATCAAAATCCGTTTAGAAGTTTCTGAACAATTGACGGACAAACATCCAAACAAATAAACTTTCTCATTTAAAATAGTAGTGTGATATATTTTATAAATTCGTAATATTTATAAACAAATGATGCACTAATAAACTAAGTCAGGAATAACAATTAATAACATATTATATTTCTCGTTTTTTTAAGATATGTCTGACTCAGAAACTGCTGAAGAAAGTAACTATTCTGATTCCTTGGAAAGAGAAAAAGGTATTTTATTAATATTTTGGCTATTCTAATTAAGAACAATAAAGTTTTCGCTTTTTTTATTTTCCCGATCGGGTGGCAGATTTCAGTATTATATAGACGCCTCACAATCGCCTTGTGTATGGTCTAAAGTTATAATTCTATGAAAGAATTGAAAAAAATATGCCTCTTAAGTTTTTGATCGTTTGAAACAGAAAAATAATGTTTAGTTGCCATTTTACAAAATAAGGTTTTTTTGAAGTGAAACTTCTTTAGAATCGTTGTGATTTCAAAACGGGTGCAACGGAAAAACGACAGGTAAGAGAC
>DVZK01000242.1:0-13156 GCA_018236665.1 Calephelis perditalis | reverse complement strand
GAGGGTTTTTGTGATCGGTTCAAAAGTTGCTTGAAAGATATTGACTTAAATGTTCTTGCCCAGAAATGGAGCAGAGAAGTTTGCGAGGTGGTGTGCGGCCAGGTGGAAGTGTGGTGGGAGGTGGTACCAGTTCGGTTCTCGCTCCACCCCACTGTGTTGAAACTGCCGCATTCTCGCAGGTATTGTCCCCTTGATATAGCACGTTTGTGCTTGTTAAATTTGCGTTCCAATTTGACGAACTCATGAGCGAGTCAATTACTTAGTTATAGCACATGACTCCAGTTTGATAAGTAAGTTCTAAAAACCTTTTAATTCGGATTTAAGTTTAAAAATCGATTGAAGTAAGTAACTTCACGCCCGCATGTATCTACGTAAAAATGTCGTGGTCCGTTGTTTGCGGTCTTACTCCTCCGAAATTGCTAAACCAATTTTTATATTTTTAAGTAGGTTTGAAAACAGATCGTAGAGTAAATTTACACTGCTTTGTAATAATCCCTGAAAGATGAAGATGTATGTGTATGTTGTTTGTATGTATGTTAAGAATATTCAAAGGCAAAACATCATTTTCTGACCCAACTCCAAGACTCAGATTCAAACTATGATACAGGGCTTGATTTAATTAACATAAGACCAGGTCGAAATTTTTAACTATATTTTCAAAAAGAATAATCAAAACGGGTTCGTTGTTCGCCGAGTTACCGAGTAGTAAACATATAATAGTTACAATAAAACAACATACTGTCGAAATGATAAACTACTCTTTCTAAAGCCTGTTAGAATGATACGATAGAACATAATAACAAAATTAGGGCATAATGGTTCACCACACCGATATCCAGTGACGCTATCTATTTTCCCACCTTCTCTTTCCAAAACGTCCTATTCATGATATAAATTAATATTTTTAGGATGAAATCTGTCCAAGTAACGATAGATGCGACCCAGTTGTATGGTACGTCCAGTATACCGACACACTGGGACACTGCACTGGCTGTCCCGCCCGCCCCACTGCTTGTCCCGTCCCAGACAATTCGAACTACAATTACAATCCCATTGCCGGAGCTACCAGATCATTTGCCAGAAACTTTTGGGATTCAGTAAGTTAGATTCAGATTGTTTTAATTAGTAATTAGTCAATCACATTTTTTAATACCTCGACCTATTTGTTTGTATGCATGTCTGTTTGTCTGTGGCATTGCAACTCCTATACAAATAGTATGATTCCGAGACGGATTACTTATTTAGAAATTGGTGAGATGGATGTGTTTTTATTTATAATATTAACTATGTAACGGTTTTCAAGAGTTATTTATTTATTTTATTTAATGATTATTTTGTTATAACATAGCGTGAACAAACATATAGCGTGATAGCGTGGATCTCCCTTAAGAAAAGAAAACACAAAGAATTGACACAAAATAAATATAAAGTTACCTAATTAAAATAAAAGAAAATAGGTATTGCTGGCTAGTTATTATCTTATATCCGGGATCTTCAAGTGCATGTGCAAGTCTACCAGCTATCTTTTCCTTCAGCACGGAACGTTGCAATGATGGCCACTAACAGTACGCCTGTCAAAAGCGCTGATACCAATCTTGGCGAGCTGCTACTAGTGTAGAACACTCTACCAATTTGCAAATTTTGCAATTTAAAAAGGATTTTCTTGCTTTTCCGGATACGAAATCTATAGACAAACTAACCTCGATTAACAAACCAAATACCTGCCCTGTCATAAGTTGAACCTAAAACACGCATATTTTACATTTACCTTCCCTCGACCGACGACGGGACAGATTGGACTAATTTTGGTTTTAAATTATTTGTGAAAGTCCAGGCGATATATCGCGGGCTTCAAGCCATAGGGGCGTATGAAAAAAAATGCACATTTTTTTTATTACGTCAATCTTTTGGAATTTTATTGATACACAACCTCTATTTTTTTTTTCATTACAGGTAAATTACTTGAAAAGATATTTAATAAAATACTTTAAGACGTATGCTTGGAATCACAAATTATTTTTGCACCAGATAGACGTATAGCGGCCGTAACTACGCCTAACGAAATGTGTATCGTGCCACAAAGACGTATGTGCATACGACTATCCATTTTCATTAACTTACTATTAAAATATCGCGCCATATAGTCGTATACGTATACGACTACTGATCCCCATCTTACCTACCAATATAATGTCGTGCCTTAAAGTCTTATGTACATACGACTGTCGATTTTTAGTAATTTTAATTTTAATTGTCAATAAAATGATATGCCGAACTGACGTATGTGCATACGACTTTTATATTGCGCCGCGCGGGCGCCCGCTCCTCCCGCAGTGTGCAATAAGCGGCCGTATGGAGCAGACGGTTGCAACATTATAATACAAAATAGTTAGTGAGAGTGAGATTGAGTACCTAACGAACACGACAATGAATCGGAGCAAACATATTATTCGTTTAGCGTTACACGGTGAGTATTATTATAATTATTAATTTTCATTACAAATAAGTATGTTATTGTGGTTATTGATTGTTGTTTTAGGTTAGTTATTTAGGCAAATAGAAGTTGATAGAGTTCGGATGAATAGACAAAATTTCAGTCATTACATTTTACATTTGTGACATTATAATATTAGGTACGTACCTAGAAGACAAGTAACATACCTACCAGCTAAATATATACTTTCAAGTGGGTAGATACTAATTGAACATAGGTTAGTGGTGGTACTATGCAAAACATTAAAAGAAAGGCCTGTAAAATACAACTAACAGTAACATTTCGTTAGTCATTTCTCACAAAACAAAGTTGTATTTGACAGGCCTTTTTTTAAATGTTATTATGTACTAATCAGTTCATTAGTTGACACGCAATAGCTATCGTAATCCTATTAATATTATAAATGTGAAAGTTTGTGAGTATGTATGTATGTATGGACGGATTTTGACGAAACTTTACAGTACTGCAGCTTATACACTAGAATAACATTTAGTATTCTTTTTTTTAGGTATTTACTTTTTTACTAGATAAAGGTACTTGTAATGAAATAGTTAAACATTTAACTTTACCAATTTACATTTTTTGTAGGGGCTCAATCAAATTACGAAGAATCACCAGTCTCGGTTGAAGAGCAGATGGAGATTTTACATTCTGAGCATTCATCACGTACAGGATCACCAATGGCTGTTTCACATAAGGAGGTACAAAGAAATTCACCATTTACAGCTGAACAAAGAGAGACAATAGCCGAAATGGAAAATTTAGGTTTTATTGATGATAATTTTGACATTCCGATATACTCAAATAAATCCCCATTGTCAGTATTTACAGCAGATAAGGATCTTTATCTACAAGACTCAAACGTCCCATCAATTGAAAAACAATTGACACCTCTATTTACACCAATAGCATCTATACAATCACTTGGAAGCCCCGATAGTATAGAAACTTCTAGAAACACATCAAACGTGAATTTGAATAACTCTAAACATACTTTTATTGATGATAGCGATGATTCTGTAGTAGACCCTAATTACCAACCTGAAGATGAGGAAATTCAATGCTCACCAGTCTCACCCATTCCGTTCTCGTCTTTAGCATCAATTGAACCACCAGCAAGTAGTATTAACTCACCAGAAATAGAAGAATTGCCTACACGTGAAAATATACTTAATTGTCAAGTAGTGAAAAGATGCAAAAGAAAAATGCCAGATAATTGGAAGAAGAATATAAGAAAAAAGAAAAGAAACAGCGGTGAAACATACACATCAACTAAAGGGAAAAATGTACCGGCCAAAATGTGTAACAATGAAAATTGTAAATGTCAACGAGCTTGTCACACAAAAATCGATAATTATACAAGACAAAATCTTCATTTGTCATTTTGGGGTTTAGGTAGTATTGAAAGACAAAGGGATTTTATAGTATCGAACGTTTATTCAACTGAAGCAACAAAATCACGAGTGACCAATTCAAGAAGGAAATTTACATTAAATTACAGCTTTAAAGTTGATTCAGAAACGGTTCATGTATGCCAACCTTTTTTTCTTCATACTCTGGATATCAGTGACAAGATGGTCCGTACTGCTTTGAGTAAAGCACGCCGAGGAGTGGGTAATATACCCTCCCCTGACAAAAGAGGGCATCATACACCATCAAACAAATTGAACAGAGACGACATGAAGTTTGCAAATGATCACATAGATTCATTTCCAAAAGTGCCTTCTCATTGGTGCCGTAAAAATACAAAAATGGTTTATTTGGAGACAACCATTAACAAAGAAAAAATGTACGATTTATATAAGCAACATTGTTTGGAAAATAATAAGAGTCCAATTGGCAAAACTTCCTATAAAGAACTAATTTTAGAAAAGAATATAGGTTTCTACAAGCCGCGAAAAGATCAGTGTTGGTGTAACAAATATGAGCAATTAAGTGAAGAAGAACAAAAAGAGAAACAAGCAGAATACGAAGAACATGTTAACAGAAAATATTATGCACAGGAAGAAAAAAAATCGGATAAAATGAAAGCAATAGAAGATAATCGTTTGCATGTCTGTACTTTTGACTTTGAGGCAGTGCTTTATTGTCCTTTGGTTTTAGGAAAGCCTGTATTTTATAAACGGAAGTTAGGCAGCATGAATTTTACAATTCACAATGCAGCGACTAAGCAAGGTTATTGTTATTTTTGGCCGGAATATGAAGGAAACCGTGGATCTAACGAAGTTTCAACATGTCTTTACAATTACATTTCAAGGCTCACCGACGTGGACCACCTTGTATTATATTCTGATTGCTGTCCAGGACAAAATAGAAATTCTGTGGTTGTAGCTATGCTCAATTACATCATTACCTCACCTGAAAATAACATTAACATAATAGATTACAAATTTCTAGAACCCGGACACACCTACATGGAGTGTGATAACATGCACTCGACAATCGAACGAGCTTCTGAGTATGCCAAAATCTACACGCCTGATGACTGGCAAAATGTAATACGACTAGCCCGTAAAGACAATCCATATTGTGTTCAAGTTATGAACCACACAGATTTTTTGGATTTCAAGACATTCCGTAGTACTATTATTCCAAATACACTCAAAGCCACTGACGGCACTGTTTTACAATGGGCTAACGTTAGATGGTTACGATTGAACAAGAACATTCCCAATTCGTTTTTTTTTAAATTTGATTACTGGGAAGAACTCAAAGAAGTAAAGTTAAAGGGGAGGGTGACAAGATCGGAACGCAATACGCATCTTGCCAAACTGTACTCTGAACAAGTTTTGTTAAAACAAATAAAACATAAAGATCTGTTGGTACTTTGTCAGGATGGGACAATACCCAGGAATCATCACTACTTCTACGAAAATCTGCCTGTTCAGTCTGTTTCAGAATCGTCGCCTCAGACCAGACCTCGTCAAGATAATGACGAATTGGAATTATCTGCAACAAGAGCCACCTATTTAAGACGTCGGTCAGGGAGAAAAAATTAATAAGTATAATTTTTGATAGGTAACTTTGCTTCCTACCTTTGCTTGCTCAGAGTTGGAACTAAATTGACTGAGTTGTTTTCTGTTCTTTTAATTGCATTGCATGTAACATAACATAACATGTTATAACACTCTCTGAAATTATGTCTTCGATGTTATTGCTTTTTATAGACATTTTTATAGCGGTTATGCATTCTGCATGCTATTTTTTATGTAAGCTACTTTTATTTTACCTACTTATAATTTAAGATGATCATGATCTCTTTAGTAAGAATGCTGATTCGTCACCAAAGATACAATTATTGTAGTACAAGAATGTTGTCTGAGTTTTGTTTGTTCTTAAAAGTTTATTTTTATAGCGGTTTATGCTGTTGCGTGCCATTTTTCATGTAAACTAAGGTAGCAGCACCTATGATGGACGCGGACCAGTCATGGACATTTTTTAAATTTACCTCTAAAATTAAGCAAACGCGTGTTATATTTTTCAAATGGTAACATTGATCAATAGTGCCAACATTTTAGCTGTCATTTCAAACAGTTTTTGACAGCCGGAACCCATTTTAATGGCGACTTTATAGGTTGTTAGTTATGCGGTGTCATTTGGTATCTGAAAATCGTAATTTATTATAAGAATCGCAACGCAAGTAAGTACATTTACTATCTTATTTTGCGCCTGGTGTATCGTTGTTGTTAAAATTCATATTATTTGTTGAATTATCAATAGCATTACTTCATTTTTATAATATGAACAAAAAAATCATTGTGATTCTAAGCTCTAAATTACCGGTGTCCATAACTGGATATTTTTTAAGCATGCACACCCAATTATGGACAGAATGTCCATAAAAGGAAATTCCTGATTTTTGTTTTTTTTTCAATTATCATATGCCAGGTATGGTCTATCTTCATGTTTCACTTGAAATCTGAAATAAATTATTAGTCTATCCAATAATGGACATTCTGTCCATGACTAGGTGTCCATAATACGGCCTACGTATTTCTAACATAATGATTTTTTTTAACCCAGAAATGGCGCCAAGAAAAGACTACACGAAAGAACAAATGGCCAAAGCTATCGAAGAAGTAAGAAAAGGTGAAAAAATATCTGTTGCCGCTACAAAATACGGAGTGCCAAGGATAACGTTACATAATAAAATTACTGGGAAGAGTCCCATCGATTGTAATCTAGGTCCAGCTACTGTACTTACCTACAAAGAAGAAGATATACTTGTTAAATGGATAACCTTAATGGCTGAAAAACACTTCCCTGTTACGAAAGACCAATTGCTAGATAGTGTCCAAAAAATAATTAGTCAGAAAAATTTAGATTCCTGTCCGTTCACAATCGCCCAGGAAAAAAGTGAGACCGTTTTATCTTTATCTGCAGTATTTTGTGTAAATGTATTAGAATTAAATATTATGAGAGAAATCGACTGAGAAAAATTTGGGGTCAGGGGTCTTCATTCCTTTGTTGTCCGAGGCCCTAGATCACTAAATTCAGATCTGCCAGAGTCGTTCAAAATGTGTTTATGTTCTAAGATAATAACCACGCAGGCAGCTTTCCTGATAGTAAGCGATAATTGTCGCTTATACACACCGTTGATGTTACTGATGCATCTCTTTCTTACTGCTAGTATTTGGAATGTACATATATACATTATATAGCCGTCTAGCCTCCGGCACTGACCGTTATGTTTACGAGTTGTCTTTTTCTACATAGAACTTAACTACCACCCTTGATGATCGTCTCTGTGGCCTAGCTGTACGATTATTGGACTTGATTTCATGAGAACCCCGGCTTCGATTCCCGAGCCGGGCAAAAAACAACGTTACCCTGGATTGGATATGAGTCAGATTGGCGATAGAGTTTTCACGTGTTCCCAATGTGGGACTTTGGCTTTGACCTTTGGCTACTCGTGGGCGGTAGTACCTCTACCCACTGTGAGTGAAAATACTTTTTTTTGTGTATTCAAAAGTTGTTTTCTAGTTATGGCGTAAGAGAAGTAGAGAATTATTTATTTATACGAGTACAAGTATCGTATGTTTTAAATATTACTTCTTATGACTGATCCTACTAAGAACCTCAAGGGCAAAGGGCTATATAAGCATAATCCTCAGAAACACTATAGTGTGCAAATGATCTCTAAGAAATTCATACCGAATGACGTTGTTCGGTATCTAATAAACCTTGCACCTGTTGTTTTCAAAGCGAGAGATGAAGTTACAGAAGATGACATACTACGTTGGTTTGAAATAATAAAAGATTACCTAAAAAATAAAGACTTACTTGAAGTAATAAATAACCCTGAAAGAATTTTTAATGCTGATGAAAGCGCATTCTACTTACAACCAAAAGCTGGACGAGTACTAGTGCGCAAAGGCGAAAAAAATGTCTATACAGCATCTGGCGACGAGAAAGAAAATTTAACAGTGTTGGTTACTGGGAATGCTGCTGGAGTCTTAGCACCACCGATGATAGTGTATCCTTACGAGCGTTTACCTGCCGTAATTGCTAATAGCGTACCAAAAGATTGGTGCATAGGCAGGTCAGATACTGGCTGGATGTGTGCTAGAACTTTTTACGAATACATTACTAATGTGTTTAATCCATGGATAGAAAATAATAACATACCCAAACCGGTTATATTATTTTTGGACGGTCATCGGTCGCACATGACCCTGCATTTATCAGATTTTTGTAAAAATAACGGGATTGAAGTTATCTCTCTATATCCTAACTCGACGCATCTGTTACAGCCTATGGATGTTGCTGTCTTTAGGCCTTTAAAAGTAGCGTGGCAGAATCAGGTGAAAAATTGGAAAATGGAAAATCCGAAACAAATAATGAAAAGAGAACATTTTGCTCCAAATTTTGAGGTAGCTTTGCGAAACATTGCCACAGATACAATAAGAAACGGATTTCGTAAAAGTGGGCTTTTTCCATTTGGTCCAGAATACGTCGACATGAACAAAATAAGTTCACAAAATCGTGCTTCTGTTTCTACATCAGCTACAGAAAAGAAAAAATACATGATAAAACAGTTTATGAATACCTTGGAATCAGAAATACGAAGTTTGTTTACAAATGAAAAATTGAATTTATTTACCAGGATGTATTATATGCCCAGATCTAACGTTGAAAATCTGCTTCCAAATGAAGATTTGTCGTTATACACGATTTGGGCCAAAAGTAAACACGATTTGAATGAAAATATACTTCAAACATTTTCCCCAACTTCCAAAGAACCTGAACACGTAAGAGAATCCGAACCACCGCAAACATCTGACACATTAGTGACCAAAATTTCTAGTTTACCTGGACACATAGACGTATCTCATAACATCTCTGAAAAATCAAAAGAGACATTGGCCACAAAAAACATGCAGGAATGGTACCCAGGACCGAGTACGTTACCAGCTTGGACAGACATTATAGCTACCAGTAGTGGCAATCCAGTTCTAGAATCATCGAAAATGGATCCGACAGATAATGCCAAGCAGGTTATGCACACTACTCCAAGCAAAGTTCAAACTTCTGAAATAGATGACATAACATCCACATTACTGTATTCCAACCCTCAAGATATAATACAGGAAACTATTGAATCTGCTACAGAACTATCGAAAACGATATCTAAAGATATTGCCTGCTCAGTAATACATATCACTCCTAATAAAGTTCAGAATTCCGAATCAATAGACCCTATAGTCAAGCCGATGCCTTCAAACCAACAAACTGTAATAGCGGAATATATTCCGTCACCATTTAAAAGGGCTTTATTTTGGCCAGAACCAGAAATTAAAAAAAAACGTTGCAAGGAACGTCTTCCTTCGGCAATTACTGGTGATAGTTGGAGAGCTTATATGATTAAGAAAGAAAGTGAAAAGAAACAGAAGGAAGAAGAAAAGAACAAAAGAATAAAAGAAAGACAAGAAAAACAACTAATAAAAAAGAAAATCGCTGAAGAAACGAAGAAAGTTGCAAATAAAAAGAAGAAAGCAAAAACTGTACATAAAAGGACAAGAAGAAAATCATCTAGTTCATCAGCAGAAGAAAATGACATCCCTTATCAAGAGAGCGACCAAGATTTCGAATTGTCTGATGAAGACCAGATAAACCAGCCAAAAGACAGAACTGGATCACCAGGTTCAGATGAAAATATTCCTCTAAAAGATATTTCCATACAGTTATTAAAGAAGGATACATATGTTATAATTAAATACGAAGGAGAGTACTTTCCCGGACTTATTAAAAATATTGATAACAATACTTACGAAATTAGTACAATGGTTCTTTCAAGAGGAAACACGTTTCGGTGGCCCGACACACCAGATCAAATTTGGTATAATGGAGGAGCTATAATGGAAAAAATTCAAAAACCTAAAACTGTGAACAATAGGGGTTTTTTTAAAGTCCCTGAAATGGAAAAATATTTACCATTTATATGTTAAGTTAAAAACATGCAATTCTTTGTTTTATTTTTAGAGAATGTTATTTTTTGAGAGTTCTTAAGTTATTGTTACAATATTTTTAAACTTATCAATAGTTGAATGTCTGTGAATACTCGGAGAAAACATAGTTTTCTGTTAAATGAGAAGGTATGTGTTGGATACTTATATAAGTAAGAACAACATTATTAGATTAATTATCATAACGTGGTTTTTGAGACTGATATTTAATTAACTAATAAATAAGATTGATATTTAATTCAACTGCGTGTCATCTTAATAATTGTACGAATATTTTTTTGTTTTTTAAAAGTTAAAAGTTGATTTTTTAGTATTATTACTACATTGATCAATTATATAAGACTGATATTGTTATTAATGTTATGTTTTTGACTTAAAGATAGTCATTTCGTTAATAAGGAATACTTTCACTTTTTTTTAGTTTTTTACGTACCTAGTTGTTTTATTTGCTACTACTGTAGGTACCCCTAATTGCGAACTATTCGAAATCGTCCCGATTATTAATAATTTAATCTAGTCTTGAACCCTTGTCCATTGCTGGATGTTCATAATTAGGTAATGTTCATAATTGGGGGTCCAACACTGGATTAATTACTGTCCATTGATGGTGTCCAAGTATGAGTGTTGTTTTTTCTTAATAGTTTAATATACTAAGTACGAAACTGCAATTAAACGTTTAAAATTTATTAAGAAAACGTCTTTTTATTTACCTGCCAAACCAAAAGAACATTTATCGAAAAATGAAGAAAGTACATAAAAAAAATTAAAAAAAGTCGCTTATACTGTCCATGACTGGTGACTTTACCTTACTTTTATTTTTAATTATAATTTAAGGTTAAAGTAATCATGATCCCTTCCTTTTAAGAATGCTGATTCGTCACCAAAGAAATAATTATTGTAGTAAAAGAATGTTGCCTGAGCTTTTGTTTCTTTTTAAAAGTTTATTTTTTAATAAGTTCCTTTTTTATAAAATTTCTAACAAAATTTATTGATATTTGTTGTTTTATTTCATTATCATCGAAATTAATCCATTACAAATATATTATACGTCCGTTCTATGAACAAAACTTATATCACATTCTTGACAAGCCAAATGGACGTATCGTCTCCAAAAATGGTAGTTGTAGTGGATTTAATTACATAAAAAAAAATTTAAATGACGTTTCACGATATTTATACTAAGTTCAAATGTTTTTTTTTAATATCGCATTACATATAAAAGTTTTGTTTTATACGTCCATCCAATAAAAGCACTTTCTGAAACAAAGATGGCATACGGTTTGTCCAATATTGTCGAGCTAAAAAGACGTAAGTGCAATATTGCGAGTTTTCAAATACTTAAACAAAAAATTAACATTGCATATAAATATTAAATTATTTTCATAGACACATGCAAAATTTTTATTATGTACATGCATTAGAAAAAAAGTTATTAAGTTTTTTGCTTGTCCTGAAAAGTAAGGGTATAGCTTATTCGCCCCTCTGGCTTGAAGCCCGCGATATTACAAAAATAAAATAGAAAGTTGTCTCTTATCATCACGAAAACCACCTGTGTTTAAGTTAATTTAGAATATAGAAAAACGTAAACATAATTAGGTATTTTGTCCCATTCTTTTCCACGATGTGTGCTTAAGAAAGGTACATATTATTTGAACGTTTTAAAATATACCGTGTTTTCTCTTCGGAAACGTAACGCCTGGTACTTACAGAGAATCATAATTATTTTACTGAAAATCCTTTATAAATTAATCAAGTTTCAAATACATATTACGTCTACTCCTTCTTTTTTGTGGGTTCAAATAGTTAAAAAAAATAAGATACGTGATCCAATAATTTAAAAGCAGTAATACTGCAAAATAGCGACTTCGATGTCAATAATGAAGTCATCTAGCTACACAAAAATTATTGGGATACAGTCATCAGATTTGTAGTTGGTGATAATGAAACTGTTTCAGTAGCATATTTTTTGAAACAAAAAAATCGATTCAGTAATGAAAGAGAAATCGATTCACATACATTAAAATTTGAGAGTCGAACATACAAGCCCCTCCGTTCTTCAAAATCGGTCAAAAAGTAGCTAGCATATTTCCCTTATCATAGTTTTTTCTCCAAATCTAAAATAATTTCCTGGAAAAAGCTTATTAGCTTTAATGTCACGTGAGAATTTTTTTCGTCTTTTATTTATATTATGTTTCGACTTTCCATACTTTTACTTTCGCGTTTCCATGATAGGAGTAATGGTAAACACAAAATGAGTTAGTAAGGGTTTAAGTTTGAGAAACTGTGTTTTAGAGAGCTATCTCGTTAATCTATAAGTAAGGAACGTGCTTAGCATTTTACCCATTGATAGGTACAATTAGACTAATACTACGTTGATGGACAAACAATTCGTCTTGTCTTTGGAGTGGTTATCGATTAACGGAAGCCGATTTGAATTTCCAATGAATCGAGTTAGTCAATTGTTTATTCACTGAATACATACTAATTTATCAAATGTAATCAGTGTGATATTTAATGATTATAACTACATGTCAATTCATGTCATTGTCATGTCATCAAGGGCTGGTTTCACCTGTCATGTCATATTGATAACCGAGTTTAGTAAAACTAAGTTCAGTATAAACGAATTCAATTATCGGTTGTGATCCCGTTTATAAACGAATGTAAGTACTCTTTAAAAAATTGACTGAATTCGTATCCTTATCCCATGAGAATTTACATAACAAATAAAATAGGTAATAATAAAATATTTGCAATAACCGAAATTCTTTAAAGGAAGAAAAAAATATTTGCGGAATATGAATGTTACAAAAATGTTACAAAATTATAAATAATACATAAAACAGACAAACCTGTAAAAATATCAAGTTATAATATTAAGTGAATCCGCAGCACCAGCTAGTACAAAAACTAATTATACTATCAAATTAATTATTGTTCGAATTCAATTAAAGTACTGTGTTTCCTGCAATATCTCAATGTAACTATTAGCGTCAAATAATTGGGACTGGGTATAAATCTCGCGTGAGTCAACTGTTATCGGAGTAAGCGACCTACATAATGATAGCATGTGAGGTTAACTGATTTACTTTCGATCATTTAAAGGTACGTAAGTCCGGTATAGTAAAGTATCTTCACGCCCATATCCCCGAAGAGGTAGGCAGAGGCACAACCAGGGCACCCACGACTAGCCGAA
>DVZK01000241.1:0-13163 GCA_018236665.1 Calephelis perditalis | reverse complement strand
TTTCTGTATTTATAAAATGTTTATCTTTTTTACTAAAAACTTGATAAAAAATATAAACTTAATATAATCAAAATATTACACAAAAACAGTGACTAATTTTACAAAACTGTGCTTCGGAACCCAAATATAAATTATTGTTGCCACTTGTGTTAAGTGTTAAGTAACTACTCGACACATAAAAATACTGTAAGGACGATTCTGAAACGGTTTAACACTATTGAAAATATTAAACCGTTCAGTAATTTACTCAATAAGTAGCTACTCATTGCTTTACTGATACATTGTGAAACATAGCCTATGTGTAGGCAGAACTGAAATAGGTCAAAAAAAAATTATGCGGTGTTTGTGTGTTACCCGATTTAAATGAGACAAGGATTTTGTTTGTATCATAAGAACCGAAAATACCCACACCATTCTATATGAAGCAGTTTTATATAATGCCCAAATGCAGTGCCATATCATAAATTATTTATGTAACCGTTTTAACAGAATATAATGGCCAAATGCGGTGCAATATCGTAAATTATTGATGAAACCGTTTAAATAGAATGTCCCACAAATCCGATGTTTTCTTTGTTTGAAGTGATTGAAAAGCTTTTATTTCATCTTTGGTATCGACAAATCTGAATTCGAAAGCTGAGTTACACTTGGTTAAGATTGCTTCAATGTTGATTCCAAAATAATGGAAGATGACTAAAGAGCTTTGGTTATTTCAATTGGAATATTAGCGAAGAATTTCAAAGAATTTTGCTGTTTTCACTTCCTCTTTAACTTTACATCCAAACCTATTTAATTTCAACTCGTTATGTAAATTCAAATATTAAAAGTATATGTATAACACAAAACGTGGCCTTGACCTGTTATTCGGTTTTTTATAATGTTTTTCCAATACATATACCTATCAGTAGAACATACTATTCTAAGCAATTTTTGAACAAATACACTTTGAAACATTATTTTAATTGAACTCTATGGTTGTATGATTTCTCATGATAAATACATACATACAAACATATCTTCACGCCAAGTCCCTTTCGTGGTAGGCAGAGAGTATCAAGTTCTAGACCTCATGATCCTGACAAACCTGTCTGGCTTCCTTCAGAATCATTACTCTTTTCAAACACCGATTTCGGAGACTCTAGACACCACTCTCGGATAACATCCGAGTGATCTGATCATGGAATGTCAATCTTGGTCTCCCCGGGTACCTACATCCATCCAAATTCGTATTGTATATCTGCTTTGTCAATCTTTTATCTGCCACTTTTTCCACATGACTGAACCAGCGGAGCATTCCCTTACGCATTTTAACACCAACACTTTCAATCAAACCCACTCTTTCTCGGACCTCACTGTTGCGAATGCGGTCAGCGAGCGTCACACCACAGATTTTCCGTAGCGCTCTTATTTCGACCGCATTAATCCTACTTTCATGCTTTTTCTGACATACCCAACTTTCGCTTCCATAACGTTGGGATAAGCAAGAACTATGCAAAGCGAGTCTGGCTTATAGACTCAAAACCTCACTTGAAATAGCTTACCTAAGGCTCCATTCACACTATTCCCTGCACAAACTCTCCTCTCTACATCCGCGATGTACCTTTCATCCCTGCTAAAAGCGCAACCAAGATATACAATGTCATTCACTTGCTCCAACCCTATATCATCAACTAAAACTCTTACATCCGTGCTGGCTTTGTCTCTTTCAAACACCATAACTTTGGTTTTGGTCGCATTCAAATATAAGCTACTTTATTTACTATCACCTTACATGACTGTGACCAGTGTCTGCAGCTCAGATGTTGTAGAGCCTAAAAGTACAGCACCATTTGCTTAAAGAAGGCAGTTCACCACTTGATCACCCATACGCATTCCCGTAGACTTTAACATTTGAAGATGTTTATCCAAAAACAAAATAAACAAGCGTGCCGACAACACACAGCCCTGCTTGACGCCAATGTTAACATCAAACTAAGGCGATACATTACCGTCCACCCGCACACATGCCTTACAATCTAAATACATAAGCTGGACAGCATGCAGCAAGGACCTGTCTATCCCATAATCTGGCAAAATGTCCCGAAGTTCCTTACGAACAACCCTGTCATACGCTTTTTCGAGATCCAGAAAACTCTCTGACCCACAGCCAGATGTTTACAACAATGTTACGGAGCGAAAGCACTTGATCACTACGTCCTCTTCCAGACTTAAAAGCACCTTGAGCATCCCACAATGTTCCATCGGACATCTCTTGCTCCTTTCAACTATTTTTCAATACACTTTTGAAGATAAACTGATCAAACTAATGACCCTGTAATTTGTACAGTCCATGTGTGAACACATGCGTGCCTTTATACAAGGGCACGATGACCGCACACCGCCAGTCTTTGGGTACCTACTCTGCCGGTCTTCCAACATTTGTTACAAAGAACCCAGAAAGAGTCCCGGACGGCAGGACCACCAAATTTGATTATCTCAGCTGTAACCATATCTACTCCCGCAGCCTTACCATATTTTATACTTCTAATAGCCCATTCAACTTCTTCCATCATAATGCCATCATGATGCTTTTATTTCATCTTTGATAACGACTAAGCCAAATTCGAAAGCTGAGCTACACTTGGTAACAGATTGCGTCTATATAAATTCCGAAATAATGGAAAATGAGTAAAGAGCTTTGGTTATTTCAATTGGGATGTTAGCAAAGAATTTCAAACTCTTTTTCTGTGTTCACATACTCTTTAACACGATATCCATCCATGTTTAATTCCAACTCGTTATGTTTATTCAAAACAAATATGTATAACACAAAACGTGGACTTGATTCTGTTATCTGAATATTGCAATATTATAAACAATTTTGAATATACTTTGCAACATTCTTTAAATTTAATTGTATGGTTGTATGATTTTTCATGATATAAATCAAATAACAGTTTTCTACTTATTAATATAACTGTAGTTAGTTGTCCATTTATTGAAACATGCTCGTTTTTCTGTGTTTGTTTTTCTATGTATAAATACTTTATTACGCTCAGTGTCAATTAATTTAAATAACAAATTGAACGATTTATAGGACTATCGCTATTCGGCAGATTTGGCAGATTTTTCTAAATAACCGAAAGTGTTCTACTCGACTAGACTAGAATTAGAGAATTTTCAATTTTCTTAGGAAAATTGAGAAAAGTAAGGTAGTACATAGCGACTATTTATCCGAGACCGATACTTCAAAATATCCTGGTATACCAGAGGGTATAGCTTAACTGAATCGGGACGATAAACAGCTGGCGGTGGACGTTGCTTCAGTCGCTTGAAAAAAGTGTTAAAAAGCTTTTCATCAGGGGGTAATAAGGTTTTCGTTTTCAACACCTGTATGATGCCTGTTAAAGCAGACACCTTTGGCATATCAAGATGGTGTCAGACAGAGCTAGATATCCTAGATCGAAGAGTCCTTAAACTATTGACATTACATAGCATGCGTCATCCGCGCTAAACTGTGTTGAGATTGTATATTCCTCATAAATCTGGATGACGTGGCTTTCTTAATGCGAAAAATCTCCATGACCGTGAAGTATACAATCACAGAGAATACTTCACAAATTAAAAGTTAGTGGAGAGAGAACTCCTAACTCCTTAAATAAAGAGAACCTGCATAAACTGGTGGTATAAGCGCTCAGGATCGCTTATACGTATGGAAGAGCAAAAAACTACGTGGTCGATTTATTAGGTTATTTATGAGCCTGATCACGAAATACTAGCGTACTTTTCTTGGTTACGATTCCGTTATCTCTTTCGTGAACCAAGAGGTTTTTGTATGCTGGCAAGGTTGACAAGACCAACAACTAAACTCGGAAACACGTCATGAGAGCTTGATTAATTTATGTTTAGCGTGTCATCATCTTGGTTATTCTATTATATATATTATTTCTGGTGGTTCTTATCTTGCCAACGGCATGTATTTGCACAAGAATAACCAAGTACGCTGTTATTTGTACCAAAAGCTACGAACTCATGATGTTGATAATACTAATTTGTATCCGCCTTGTTGTAAATTTGATTGCACAAAAAAAAGTTCATTCATTCATTCACTTTCGATTTTTTTTGTTGAAAAAAATTATTTAATGAACGCCTACAAAAAGTTAAAAATGGAAAAAAAAAGTTTGTCATTCTCTAAAAAATGTTACTTCAGAAATATAAACATAATTGATCCATACTTAACTATAACGTTTAATTGTATTTCACGTGGCGTTTTTCCTGAACTAATTTACTAAGGTTATACCTCTATTTAAATCTGAAAGTTTACTTGATTCCACCAACTTTCAACAAATTTTCGGATAACTTTTATTTTTTATCTCACAGCTGCTTTAAAGGGAGGTGAAACTTATAAAATAAAATAAAACCAATGCTTACATATTTCACGTAACTATTTTACTAAATTTCTTTTATAACAATTTCAGACATTAAAGAAACTAAATATAGGGATCAAAATTTAAAAAAATAATTGTATTTTCTGTATAAGAACTCACATCACTTTGTGATATATCATATACTCAAACACGTGTCTTTATTTAAAAATTAACTAAGATTTATGAAATCATGTGAAGTAAAACGGATTTTTCGTTAAGCAAACCTACTGCCCTTACAATGTTTTATCTTTATCGGCTCTTCTGATACTAACAGACAGCCGTGACCTATCAACACCATAGATGTTACGACTGCGTTTCTAGCCAGAGGCTGGGGCAAAATGACTATTGTGCACGTGTACCGGCTAACCTATATTGTAGACTGGAACATGAAAAGCGGTGGATTCTTACTTGGCCAAGTTGCTTCACAGCACTCTACGATCAGTAATCTTGTTAGCAATGACCATTTTAAAAAAAGTTTTCACTTTAATTAAAAGAACGGTGAACTTCGTAATAAAAATTACATTGTACATAAATGAGTAAGTAAATGCTATAAACAAAACTGAATTACCCAAAACGTCTTTAGTACTAGTACCAGTTTATTTGGAACTGAAGTTTTAAAAATGTTGTAAAAGGGGCTTACTGTCTTAGAATTTAAAAATGTCCCCTCTATGATCAAGTGATCCTGTTGACGTTGTCTGTTTGAGGTCCAAGGTCCGATGCACGGGTTGGGCAATCAAAACGTATTTTATAATTTACTAACAAAACAATATTTTTCGATTGACGGTATGTTTGCCATCTATCAAATTATGGGACTAAAATAGCATTCGCCTAATCTTGGTTGCCCTGGTTGTACCTATGCCTCATGTTTCAGTAATGCGGGCGTGAAGATACTCTTTATGTTTGGAAACTGGGCATCTCAATACTGTAAATAAAGTTATGGAGAATGAAAAGCATGCTCTTCTTCCTAAATTTTGTATTCCTTAATATTTCTCATCATATAAATGTTCTCCGTCAATTACGAAAAGTCTTTACGCAAAAGCATTTTTTGTATATTTACATTGCAACGTTATCAAATAAGTGTTTCATTTCTTTTGCCATTTGTTTCAGCTTTGTTCGATCGATTTTTGAAGTAGATGTCTTGGGTAGATTATCCAAAAATACTACACCACCTCGCAGTTGCTTGGAGTCTGCCAAATTAGCTGTAAAAATAATTACAACTAATTATTCATATATACTTATAATAGCAATGTAAAAGAAACGTGTCTGAAAATATTTTTGGAAATTTTGCGCATTTTGGTAAACTTCATATCTAACTTCCATTATGTTATTTGATGATTCGTTTTTGGTAATTAAATGACCTTTGAAAAAGAGACAAGATTAAAATTTTCATAATCGAAGACAATGAACTGAATATGTGGTTGTATAATACTCGTATTGTATTAAAAAAGTAATATTTTGATGGACCACAATCAAACCGCAGGCTAGTAAATTACTAACTAATTACTAAAAATTACTAAATAGTTTTAGGTTAGTAAATTTTTGTTGCATTAGTAATTATCGCCAGGCAAAAGAATATTCATTTAAAAAAAAACATATAAAAACAACAATGTTTTTTGCTAGGACGTCTGTCAGCTTAGCTAGTTCATAAGGTTCAGCAACGCATTTGTGATACTCTTGGTTAATCATTTTCTATCATTTGACCCACTAGCTCATTTTTCTTTTATGTAATAAATGTGAAGTAATAAAAATTATTTTTTTTGTCCGATATTAATTTTAGAAGTCATGAAAAAATATTCTTTACTTTCCAGTTCAAGTACGTCGATTATTATTGAAGCTTACATCGTGTTTTTTTTTTTTATAGAAGAGAAGGCAAACAAGCAAGTGGGTCACCTGATGGAAAGTGATCACCTCCGCTCACGGACATCCGCAACACCAGGAGTATCACAGATGTGTTGTCGACCTTTAAGGAATGAGTATTAATGTTGGATGCCATTAATGCAAAAATATGTGCCCTTGCATATTTTTTACCGAAACACCTTATACACTGTGACACAGTAGCAAGCAGGTGGTAAATTCCTATATATCCTTTTCTTATTAAGGATCTAAGGCAAACGGTTTTTTGAACTCACCTTTAACAAGCTCTTTTATTTCTTCGGCAGTGACAGTTTGGTTAGTATGGGTCGAGACAAAGGCCATTGGGATTTCTCCAACATTATCATGAGGAATACCAGTGACTGCGACTTCGAATACCGCTGGATGTTTCAAAAGAAGGTTTTCGATTTCCGTTGGTGTTATCTATTGAACAAAGTGCACTTTGTAATACAATTTAAACAAACGAAATATTAGGAAACTAACAACGCGAGGAACCAATGCGTACACCTAAAACGAAACGATTATAACGAAACGCTTATAAAGAGTCGCGAAACCTATATGAATCGATAAGTGACCGACGAAAAGACGTTTATTACAAGTCGTGGAACAGCTCATGTGTTTTAAAGTATTCACTATTAGGACCGACAAAGACCGTTCAATATAAATAATAACAAGTGGTAGTAAATAAACAAACCCTTATTTCCACGAAAATGTCGTAGTGTTAGAAATAAAATGACATTTGTTTTTTATGATCTTAATGAAGAGGCCTTACATTTAAATCTTATTAATAAAAAACAAATGCTGGCACATCACAATTGTCATGTTTTTATGTAACATGTCCACAAACTAGCAAAAAGCACGTATAATTATAACATGTCTAAGATTACTAGAACCAAGTCTAGACGAAATAAATGTAACAATTTAAACATAAAATCGATAAAGATGTACATACTCGTATTTAAGAATACAAGATCGTAATAAATGTACTGTAGCTTTTCAGTAGCTGAGTTATAACCAATTATATGAATTACTACTCACATGATAGTTTTTATATTTTAACACCATTTTAAAGCGCTCTACGTAATGGAAGTAGCCGTCTTCGTCGTAAGACAGAATGTCACCGGTTCTCAACCAGCCATCTTCAACGATCGTCTCTGCTGTGGCTTCTGGATTGTTGTAATAACCCTAAAATAAACATCAACAAACATGGGTGACAAACATTGCTAACATGTGACCTAATGTGACTTTTAATTTTATTAAAATTTACTTATTTATTTTTTTGTTTTCAAAACTGTTACAAATTATGAAATACTTTTATTGACACAAAATCTAAACAATAGTATTCATTTTACGGACAAAGACGTGGTTTTCATCACTCGCCTGTCCAGGATGGTGACAACACCAACGTTAGTAAAGCCTGCGTACTTCATTATGCTAATGTTTAATGTGGTGTTTTTCTGATAAAGAGGGGCAAGAATAAGGACACACTACCTAATGCCAACGACACATAATATCATCGTCAGCCGGAGGACGTCCAATGCTGAACATAGGCCTCCCCCAAAGTTCGCCACAATTCACGATCACCAGCCGCTTGCATCCAGCGACTTTGACCAAATCGTCAGTCCACCGGGTGGGAGGTAGTTCAACACTACGTCCGGTGCGGGACCGCCGCTCCAGAACTTTCTTGCTCAACGGTTGTCGGTTCTGCGAGTAATGTGGCCTGCCCATTGCTACTTCAGATTGCAAACTCTCTGAACTATGTCGGTTACTCTCGTTTTCTTGCTGATCCCCGAATTACGCATAATATATTATAATTAAATAAATGCTCACTGCGAATGTTACACAGATTACACAGTATTGTGGATAGCATTTTATGATGTTCAAGTAATAATTATAAAACTCCAGACAGCGACATAATCACCTGATTTTCTAAATATCTCTATTCTGGGTCTAATGCAAGTCGCACCCACATAAAGACAAACGTTAAATCTTACTCAATTATAAGGCATTATTATTTACAATGCAAGTGGAACGTCTTCTACTTTTAGGGCCAGTTTAATGTTACTGGGTTAAATGTCAAAAACTCTGAGTCTCACTAAGTTTAAATCACTTTAATTATAAGCTGTTTAACTTGTAATTTATTTTAATTTAACCTAGGAAAGTGCGAATTTCCTGTAGTGATTCAAAAGTTGTTATAAGTTTATGATTCACGATACAAATTTGTGGTACCACAAGATAAAGGCGTAGCGCCATCTACTGTCAATATAAGACATCAGTGTACTTTTTATTTACCAAAATGTGCAACCAAGTCCATTTTGAATACAGTATAAAAATGCAAAAATCAACTAAATCAATATGTAATTTCAAATTTAAATAAGTAAGTCACAAAAATCTGAACCAACTGCCATTAAATTTGTATAGAACCATCTTTGTAATGAATTCTTAACTGTTAAAAATATTTATTTAAATAAGGCCAAAAATATAATTATCATTATTATTTTTAAAATTAGATTACTCTGTTTAAAGTAAGGTGTGATTAAACATTAATAGTTCACATTAAATACACGTTTAATTTAGAACCATGTCTGATATTGTGTCTTTGGAATACTTTCTTCATTTAGTAACTATTGGACAGTTAGAAAAATTTAAGTTTAAAAGTCTAAGTCTTACCTTGAAAATAGTAGGGCCCTTTAACCACAACTCTCCTGGTATGTTTGGACCCTCCACGTCCGTAAGGGTGTTGATGTCGACGATCTAAAAAAGGGATTTTCATGGGTGGATATATTATACCGAAAATAAATTTGTTTTCAAGAATAAAATAGTTCAAGCGACTTCCTCGTCGTTGGTATCGATTCTTAATTTTTAATAGATATAACCAGGTTCAGCTTAGTAGATTTACCATAAACAACACTTAAAAGGCAACACTTATTATTGTTGTAGTATTATGGAACTACTAATTCCTTGCTACTTCATACGCGTATTTGAGTTGTTTTTGACCAAAGTGAGAAATCGTTGCGATATTCGAACGCAAAATATCTAATGTTCTCTTCAAAGCTCTAACTTATTTCCAGAAAAAAAAATCGGTAGCACATTTAACTAGGAGATTCATTTATCGTACCATCAAACTTTATAATGAGGACTCAAGTTTGGAAGACAGATAAAAAGCGGTCGCCCTCGCTCTGTTAGAACATCAGCAGTAGTAAAAGCTGTGAAGGCGTGAATTCGAAGAAATCAAGGGTTAAGCAAAACTACGGACCATTAAGTATAAGAGATTGAGAAAAACACTGTCGAAGACCATTTTCAGACGAAAAAATTTATACTGTTTAGGAGAGCTACAACAAACTATCATGTGTACGTTCACAGCAGCAAAAAAGCAAGCCACCGTATTCCGCGTATTCAACAAGGTCATTTTCTACCTTCATTCATGGTTTGATTAAAAATCCCATATTTTGGCTTAACTGAGACACACTTTTGTGAGAAAGTCGTAAAAACGAATGCCATTGGCCCTCTTCCAGTCCAGACTTAATCCGCTAGATAACAAAATATGGCAACCCTTAGAGCAGAAAGCCTGCTCAAAACCTTATCTCAGTTTGGAGTTACTCAAGGCATCCCTAATCAAAACAGCCACCGACAGTGACATGAACCTTATGCGTGCTGCTGTAGACGACTGGCCGCTCAGATTGAAGGCCTGTATCAAAATCACGGGCTCATTTTCAGTAAACGTAATTAACATAAGAAGGAAGGAAGAAATAACGTTTTTTTCAGTTGATTTTGATAAATAAATGATTTTTCTAAAAACGAACATGTGATTATTATTTAATAATAAACATGTGACAGAACTTATGACCCGACTAAGTAGTAATGCTTCGAAAACATAATTATTTTGTATTTTAAGGGAGTTATTAAGTTCTTAAGGGAGTTCTTACCTGTACGGAAAAATGGCCGTCCAATGTACAGTTGAAAAAAAAAGTTTTTAAATGTTCTAAAGGTTTTGCATGTATTATAAGTTACCCCATATATCCAAATATGTTCCACATTTACACGCTATGTTGGATTAATTTTTTTCGGCGTTTAGATGTGAAGATCTCGTCTCTTAACACCATCGCACTGTTTGTTGTGTTCACAGAATTTGTCCAGTTCCACTATGTGGCTAGACTATTTACCTTCCTGCCAATCAGCTTGCAAGAGATGAGTACAGTTCAAGATTAATAATAACCCGTTCGATTGAGCGGTTTCATTGATAACGACCAGCAATACCACTAGTAGTAGATGCTATGTAACAACTTTGCCGAATATGTTCCCTAACCTACCGATTGCTGCCAGTTAGTTTCACACCGTCATTTTAGAGTTTTTTCGAAAACAATGAGTTGTATCGATCTCTTACCCTGTATTTTAGATGAGGAGAAGGTCTGCCAACGGTTTGTGGTCGTTTTGGATCAAATATTAAGCCAGGTCCATGAATTTCGCTTAGGCCGTAGTAATTTTGAAGATACGTGTTTGGTGAAACTTCCTGTAAAATAATTAAAATAATGAAAACTGTAGCAGGTACATAGGCTAGATAACTGGAAATATATATTGTAAATAAGTATCCACGTATTGGTCTGGGTCCGTTGAGTACTATTTGCCTTTCTGCCAGGCAGCTGATTGAAAGCGAATACTGGTTAAAATGTAGGTCATTACCAAAAAACCACTGGTGGTAGAGTGCTGTGTATCAACTTGCCCGATAGGAATCCACTGCCTTATCTATTCCTGATATAGCAACTCGGTCATGTTCCGGTCCGGAAGTTAGGGTAGCCGGTAGACTTGCACAATAGGCGTAACATCCCCGACGCAGGACACTGGCACACCTGTAATATCTATGGCCACGATCCGTACAGAGGCCAAGATTGTATCTTACCATCAAGAGACCCGTGTGCTTGTTCGCGAACCTATCACAAAAAATGTTAAAAAAGAATAACTCCTAAATACTAATAAGACTAAACTGGAATAGATCGCTGACTTGGCGATATAGCCGCCTTTGAGTATCTTCTTAGATTAAGTTTTTTTTATGTATTTGTAATTTCTCTGTATTTGGCGCACAATAAAGAGTTATTTTATTTTATTGTATTGTATTGAAAATGGTTAGGATGTTTCTTAAAATACCGTTTTCTTTTCATTATTACACAACATTTCTACGGACGTTAATTCTATTCCTCGGAACGTTGATATGATACTGACATATCAATTTGTGACTTTTTTAATCTGAAAATCTAAAATGTTCTACTTCTTTTGTTTTCGTTTGATTTGATAAAAATGGATAGATATAACTACGTTTACTTTGTGCTCAGCACAATCTCCACTAGGGTTTACTACAGCTAATGTTAGAAGCTTAAGTTTCTTTTTCGTTATTCCAAATGTTATAACATTCTTTTTTTATGTGATAGGTCAGGAAAAAGCATACGAGTCTCCTGATGGCAAGAGACAGCCGTAACCTATAGCTAAGGGGGTCTGTACGTTACAGGTGCAACGCTGTACCGTGGCCGGGATGCAAGGCCACTATTCACAAAATCATTTCAGCAGCTTTCGCTTATTATTTCGCTTTCGCACGCCAAGTCCCTTACGGTGTAGGCAGAGAGTATCGAATGCCAGACCTCACGATAATATAATAACATTATAATACATTGGTCAACTAGTCGAAGATTTCAACTATTGTAAGATGAAGAAGCTGTTCAAAATCGTGCTAGTAATTTATTTTAACATAAAACTTCTTATTACTAAAGTACTCCAAGGTTCAACCTCGTATTATAATTTCTACTAAAATGTGATAGAGACTATAACATTTACTTAATTTTACTTCTACCTTAGTCTATGTTTAATAATAGGACGGTAGCAGTGTATGGACTTACGGTGAAGTACAGTACTCCAAGGTTTAAGTTAACATTATAATCTGTATTAAAGTGTAAAAAAGACTACAATGTCGACATTATTTTATGTTTATTAATAAGACTGTAAATCATTTTTCAACTTGATACTTGCCTTTAAATCCTGAGCTATCCGAGGATTGAAAACACTACCACCACAAATTATATCTTCAAAACATGTAAAATCGCATTTTTCTCGATCACCTTTTTTCAACAATATTGCTAGCAAATTGACACTAGAGACACAGAAAGTGGGCTGCAACAATAAGGATCTCCTTAATATATAAATATCGATGTTCTTAGTAGCATGTAGTGAAATGATTATAAAATTAAGTTATGGAAATGTAGTCTAGATTTTAGATTAAAAGCAATGCGGTAAAAATAAATAAACCAATGAGTTGTAAGCAATACTGTTTCTTTTACGTGTGCGAATTTTAGCAACACTCACACTCAAACGTAAAAAAAAACACCCGAAAACTCATATACCACCAACACTAGTCCTTGACTAATGCTGAGCAACGAGCCACGGAACCGTCTGTCCTCTGCGGGAGATAGACCATGGTGTATCATGGCGTAGGGCAAGCAATCCATTTTATTTAAATAAAGCATTTTCGGGCCGAGCTCTCTAATTTTCACCAAAGTAAGAAAACTTATTAAAAACATCTCAATCAAAAGTATATTATTAACAAAAAAAAATATCTAAAAACGTCAAGGATATAGTATATTATTTATTGATTGAAAGAAATGTATGAATTTGTTTTAAACTTCCTTTCATAACGATATTTCTGCTAAGGAATTCACAAGTTGGTCTTATTCAAAGAGGAAGCAGACACCTCTTTGTGTCTAATGCCTTAGACCATTCCATCCACTCAAGCATCTGAAGTACCCTAGCCCTTTCCCCGTCTAAGCACAGAATATATAATAGTACTACGTACAGAAGTTGCACTCCTTTTGATCTCGAAGAAAGCCGCCATTTTAATAGCCT
>DVZK01000240.1:0-13165 GCA_018236665.1 Calephelis perditalis | reverse complement strand
AAAACGCTACATCTCACTCTGTCACTATATATAATATATTATTTAACTGTTTGTTAAATAATAAACAGACTATAGAAATAGTGATTTTCAAAGCTTCAATGCCTTGAAGCTGAAATAACTAAACTTTGAATGTCTCGTTGGCCTAGGGCATAGGTTCGTAAATTTATTTCATGTAACGCCCACTTTGAAAATCAGTTGTTTTGTAGCGCCCCCCTCTTTTTTTTTGAGTCAACAAGCTTAATGACATATTTGTTTCGCCTGGAGTTTATCTAGGCTTCCAGCGCCCAGGAAAGGGCGTTATCGCCCACTTTGGGAATGGCTGGTCTAGCGGTTAGGGTACACAACTAACTATAAAAACCCATCGAGAGCTTTGAGAGGATTGCTGACGGGACCAGGCAAATGACGTATGATGAGTATAGAAGTCGTTATTTCTGAGTCTGTGTATGTTCATTAAATGTATTCTGGTGTATATCTAAGCGTTTTTTTACTTCTACTAATAATTATAATTCTTTACCCAAGTGACTGAAGTCATTCTTTTCCATATTTCCTTTTAGATGTTCTGGTAGCAGCAGCAGCAGCAGCATCATTATCGTTTCAGTACTGTTTGATGCCTATCACGCTGAAGGTTTAGATGTCAGTTATACCAAAAACAATACTTACCAATTTCTGGTTATACCACAGGTAACTTAGGTAAGCCGTAACGTAAATAAAAATGGCCTAATAAATAATAGCTCCAGCTACGGAACCTGCCGATTTAAAGCAAATATCTAACTTAGTATTTCGTATCTTGTAATGATTCATCTGTTATCTCACCTGTCACCACTTATTGTGACGACAAAAAAATGATGCGCAACTGTATATTTTTTGCAATTTACAGCAATGTCTTCTATAAGGCCAGAACAAGCCTAAGCCTGCGAGTGAAATTATGTTACCATGATAGCTATTTGTTGTCATAATGTTAGATCATGATACAATGTTCATAAAACATACCCCAAGTTGATCAACAGGTTAAGCCATCCACTATTTACGAGACGGGTTTAATTCCTGACAGGGGCAAGCATTTGTGTGATGCCTGTATTTATAGGTCAGTGCTTATTTTATTAATTTCAGTATTTATATGTTACTTCGATGCCTAACTACTATAAAATTACCATACCAGTACCATACTGGATTCTAGATCAATTTGTACAATTTGTCCATTTTCTAATGATGTATTTATTGCTGTTTTTCTTTTTGTCATCAGTTCTTTAACCTTGCAATATAAACAAGAGATTTAATTAGATTATAATTCAACAACAATTTCATTAAAAATAAAAAAAAAAAATAATACTTTTTTTCTTTAGACCTTCAAAAAGCCTATACCTAAGAGTTGTTAGAAAATTGTATTTATTCGCAAATATTTGAGATTTGCTATGCACCTACATACATGTTTTCCTTTATTTGTATAATTATTATATGAATATAATATGTGGATTTAATACTGAAACAAGATATCAAATTAAATAATTACGTATATTTTTCATTTTAAGGTCTTAACAAGTCTTTGTCAACAGATATTGATAGTTATTACAGATTATAAATCTATCACACCATTAAAGTCCATAAAATTTACAGATTACAAAATTGAGATTTGTGTGTAATTGAACTAATTAGATACTTTGATAATTTTGTGTTAACCATCGATTTTATATTACATTGATATATTTTCAAAATCATAAAAGCATCATACATAATTATTTTTAGTTCTTGATAATAATATAACAGTGTTTATCAAAGTATGATATAACAATATTCAAATTATACATAAATCACGAAAACGCTTAATTAGGAGAATATTTAAAAAAGTTTTGAAATCGCAATAAATGTTATTACATATTCACGTATTTCATATACTGTAGTCGTTACCAGTACTTATAATAATTTTCATTTGTTTAGAAAAATTTAAATAAAATTTAAGCTTTAAGCATACATTTTATTCCTTCGGAATCGTTCCTGTAAAATTATGGTCAATACATTTTCTTATTTTAGATTGAGTCTTAGACCACTTGTACGTTCGTTCGTTTGTTATACGGTTGAATATTTAAGAGTTAACTACTATTAAACAATTAAAACACACTTTATTTGACAAGTTAACTCAGGAACGTTCAAGTGGTCCGGATTAAAACATAAAGTATTTATATGTATTCATTTTTGTTTTATGTTAAGATCTTTTTTGAACAAAAGTGTCACAAAGGAACAAACTGGTTAGAATTGAAAAATTTTTACTTTTTTAATGAAAAATAACAGCTACTCCAATCATGGAAAATTTTCAACTCAAAACAAAAATGTATGAAAGTTACGGTTGGAATACTCTTAATTATAATATCAACTCGGTTAAAGTACTGTATAATATGAATAACACATACACACATTTTTATCTACAGCAAAGATTTAACTTACCTTAGAAACTGTTGTTAGAAATGTATGTGCGAGAAGTACATAGCTACAAATGAACCAACTGTACCTATGCTCTAATATGGCAATTATTAAGTTTTCCAAAAAATGTCATTTATTTCATTTAAGATTATTTTAAATTGTTCTATTTAAATCTTTTATTTACTATTCACACTATTATGCAATGTTAACGGATTTGAATAAATAAATTTTAAGCAACCATAAAAATATTTTTGAAATAGATTTTTTGCCATGGAGTCCATTCTTTGAAGTTACTTACTTAGTTATTTTGAAGGTACATAATTCTCGATCAAAAAACGTTTTCGTGTTTTGTTTTAAAATCACTTGTTATTGGGAATTTATTCAAAAATAGTGAAATATAAAAAATACAAACACAATATTAACAATCCTCAATCAATATACAACAACGTAAAGACTAATTTAATTTACATTACTATAGTTTTGGTACATAAAATTTCGTTATTCTAACTAGAAAATAAAGCCCGCGTCCGGGATCAAGCGATAGGGAGCTTGTACTCAGTGCACTATATCATTATGATTATTACAAGTTAGAGATCACAGCTGTTGCACCCCGCAAGGGTTCACATCTATCGATGATATGAGCAGACTAGAAACAAGAAGATCACTAATCTATATTTACACATTCTTCCGTTCCAAATGTCCTTTGGGCGTTAATGATCGGCGCCCCCCTTTTTATGAGCGTGGAGCGCCGATGGTCCTCAAGGGTGCCGCGGTCCAAATAGAGGATATGATGGAAAGTAAGCAGCTAGGGACGGGTGAGGTGGTAGCGGAAAAGGTAGGGGCGGTGATGGCACCAAATGTGATGGCTTACTATAAGGATGAAATCTAGGAGTTAATGGTGAAAGAGGGGGCGTTGGATATGTCCTTTGTAACAGTGGATGGGTTGCACTCAGCATTGAAAGGCTTGGACTTGTTTCACCACTCGCTGTGTGGGATCTAAGATGCTGCAGCAGTTCCTCAGATGACGAAAACCTTTTACCACAATATGCCGAATCTCCAGCCATCCAGCTACACACAAACGGCAATTGAGAAGCTGCAGCTAATGCTGCGAGCTGGGCGTGGGCATACGCAGCAGCGGCTGGATGTCCAGTAGGCAAAGAAAAAGGTGTTTTTGCATGATCACATTGAGCGCACCCAGCCGGACATACAGCAGATTTTAACAAATGTGAGCTTAAAGAACATCCCGTACAGTATGGATCTCTACATATTCCTAAATCACTGCCTGGAGCTTTCATTCTTGCATATGCAAGGTAAGGATTAAGGCCATTTTTCAAAGCATGGTGTTGTGCTGCCATAAGACTACTAGTCATCAAATCCATTTGAAGTGGAAATCCAGAAGGTGGTAATCCACCTAAAAAGGCTGACGATGTAACAGGTACACTAGGTTTGAAACTCGAAGGTTCTTTGGTATCTGGATTGGACGGTAAAGAGCTATGTGCATAAGGTAACTTTGAACTGTTGGAATCAGAACTTGATTTAGTTTGAGCAGGTGAACTTAATGGACTGGATCTCTCATCAGATTTTTCTGATGGTGTTTTACGTTGAGATGGCGGTGATGTTCTTTGAGATGATGAACTTTGATTGCTGTTACAACGCGCTTGAACTGGAGTTGTGGAGGCACTTCCTTTTGAAGAAGGTGTTTTCGAATGAGCATTAACTGAAGCTCTATCTTCCGGCGTCCTAGTCTTTTCTCTGGTTGTTAGGCACGATTCATAAGGCTTGAAACTTGGTTTGTTATCAACGTGGTTTGGTTTTTCATCATATTTCTTGCTAGCTTTCTCAGCAGCGGAGATAAGTTTGGGGTTCGGGCTGTCCGCACCAATTGCGCTGCAGGTTTGTGCCAGTAGTGCCAGCGGGCTCTTTTTTGCGTCGAGCTGCAACAAAGAAGTTTATGAAATGAAACGTCGAGTAGCGAGTGACGGCACAAAGGGTGAAAGGGTGGAGGAGGCTTGCAGGGGGAGGGTGTCCAATCACGCGGCCGACGCGCCATTATCCGCGCGTCTGGCAGCCGTCGGCCCCGCTTGACATTTCACTCGACTCCCGCATGATGTAATCTCGCAGTGAAAAGGCCAATTTGTGCCGCTGAATTTGCGGCGCGCCTGTACTTGCCGCGCTGTCACGTCTATTATCACGGGGTTGCGTTAGTTTGAGAGAGTATTTCGGGGGAGAATTTGTTTTATGTCTCCAGTAAGCTAATTTTACGCATTGTTACGTGGGCCATTTCTAGGCTTCGTTTACTTCATACACATCATGATTTAGATATTTAATAACAGACATAGTTTTTTAGAAACTTATCTGTGTGACGGGTATTTTTAGATAGGTCAAACTGTGTGACTATTATTGTTTTATCCTAACGCATTATTAATAAACTACTAAGTAAATAAGCTTATTGAACCTATTAGTTGTTCATCCATAGACAGAAGCAGCACAGACGAATTTAAGAGCGTATATTGTTAAAAGTTTTGAGAATCTATGTTAATGCTTTGTTCGTTCAAAAGTCACAATCGGTGTTATGACAGTATAAATTCTATGAATAATTATAAGTGTATTAAAAGTGAATGTAAGTGAGTAATTATAATAAAGCAAGTAATTGCAAAACGTATCCTATCGTCTAAAGTCAAACTGTTTTTCAGGAAACGCGTTCAAATTCATCATCTAAACAATTGAATTATTGCGGCTATAAATGAAATTAAATAATGGAATATGAATATTTCGAGAAATATAAATCTACTGAAAAAATTAAAATAAATATGTATGACATAGACATATTTCAAAGCATTCTGGCTGATCCCATGTCAGATGCAGCTAGAATGTTTCATGATTTTATTCAAGGTAAAGTTGTAACCACACAGGGTGATTTTTGAAATATATGGATAAGCGACTATAGTGTTGACATTGCCCTAATGTGTGCAAAAACTCTTTAAATAAACATGAAAAGTAAATCTACGCTTTTATTTATTTCACTAAAGTACCGATAATGGAAAAATGACCGACATTGCAACGACATTATTGTTTGTACATCTGACTACCTGTACTATAATAAGTATTGCACGGTCGGTGGTCAGACATTTCGTTTGCTTACTTTACTTATTCACTGCTTAATTATTAATGAGTAATCATTTATTGTAAAACGCCCAAATGGTTGAAAAACTAATAAGAATTTGCTTCAAGTAACTAAATGAAAATACATCGGCTAAATTAATAGTTAACATGATTTGCTATTCAATTTAAGTAATAAATAAAATGCCAGCATGGTTGAAATTATATTTAATTAATAAAGTCGTATATAAAACTATAAATTAAATTTTAAGTCATAAACAACTTGTCAAAAAGTCTTCTTAATTTATGGTTATGGGAAGAATAATATTTTAGATTCAGCTTCGTTGGACATTCGTACGATCAATCATTTTTAATGGAATGTCTAATTTGATATAACGTTGTTTATTTAGCTTTGATTGGTTAATAAACATAAATTTAACGTTATGAATAAACAATTACTCAGGGAACTTCTAATATTTAAAAATCATGTTTTTTTCTTGTCACTGTAATTAACGTGCGAAATGAATTACACAAGAAAATTGTTTAAAATTTTAGGAAAACTTTTAGGAAAATTGTTAAAATGTTTCAAATTTATACATCCATCGTTACTAATATCCCCGTACTTTATATATTTGCAATATGTACTTTCCCGTATTTTTTTATTTTTTGTCGTTTAAAATTATTGATGCTGAATTTGTTTTTTGAGCAGTCTGGCTCATAGGTATTAGGTAGTACCTATATAGTTCTGGTTGCTGGCAATCTCTTTGCTTAATTTGGTTGGTTGGTTGATTTGATTTGTAATGGTTTCGCGATTTAAAATCGACATATTTAAAGAGACTTAATAATTCAGTATTTATTATAAGCACAGATAGTGGAATTAAATAATAAGTAGTTTTTTAAAAAAACTATCATATTTTTATTTCTGATATTTTAAGAAATAGCACAATCTACTAGATTTGTAAGATAGCAATGCTGTAAAGTTATAGAAATATCACAAGCGTCATAGTATGATGCAATTCGAAAAGCAAATGGGTTGTTCTCTATGATCCAGTGAAGGATCTATAGGACAATAATCGTGACATTAATTTATTTTTTAATTATACAACTTTAATTTAATCTGTTGATTTTATATTATTAACATAAACATATACGATACGTCAAAATTAAAAACATAGCAATGTATATTTTTTTCCTTTTTTAAAAATTCGTGGTTTACCTACCTAAAAGAGAAAACAGAGTTAAATTAATTAAGTAAATTTTTAACCTGCCATCTTCTACCAGTAATATGTATGTTAGGGGGAGTTTAAAATACTTGTCATGCTATAACTTGTCATGCCAGTGATAAGTGATAAATTTATTGGCAAATAGCCCAAATACATTAAGTTTCATTTATTTAGGTGATTAAGAAAGATTACGTGACTAAGATAAACAGCAAAACTCATATTTAATGTTTATTTTTGATGTGATATCAACGAAGATTCTAATAAGACTATCGATCTGGTAGTGGTAGGTCAAGGAAAATAATTTATGTTGATGATTTTGTTGTAAAATTAGACCAAAGAGTATAAACTTATAGTAAACATGCATAAACCTTTTTAAGTAAAATGTTTCAACTAATTAGTAATTTTGATAATGCAAACCTTAAATTGTTTAAAATCGAACTAAATCTCCGTGCTATTGCTTATTATCTACTTTAACTTTCTCTTAAACAAATACGAGTAATTAGAATGTTACAAATACACATATACGTACTGTACTTAAATAGGTAATAAAATTAAATACGAAACTATTATTTATATTAATATATTTATTGGGCACGATTAGTGTATTAAATTGTATTGTTCATGCATATACTAGTTTTAATAATTTCTTTATTATTAGCTTCAAATAATATTTGTTGTATTATTTCTTTACTCATAATTTTTATAGGAACTTTTACACCATATATTTGCCAGTGTATGAAGTTATGATTATCATTACTTAAACAATAACTAAGAAAAAAAAACAGTGTTTTGATTTCTTCTAAGTCAGGCAAAGCTAGTAGGATATGAAACAACCCTTAGCATGCCCGTCATTTATTTTTATAAGTTATTCAAGTTTTCCTGCTCTTTATCGGGAATATTATTTCTATATGGGATGTTGTATATTCTATTATTACACATAAGTATTTGTTTGAGATTGTGTGTTGATTTTTTTGAACTTTTATTGTATAGTGCTAAAGTATTTCTAAATCTACAAGAAACTCATGTGAAGGTTTAATAATTTTATTGTTCGAAAAAATATTTGTTATTCCTAATATAAAGTTTTAACAATTTATAAGTATTCTCACCGTTGTTGGCAAAGGAGATAAATAATCCGGCCGTAAATACTGATTGCTAGACGTGAGCATGTTGCTCCACACCAAATTATCCTTCTCCAGCTTAATCACAATCACTTCACGATCCAAATGCTAACACATCACACACAAGTCACAAATCGCGGATGAATTTTATTTAAAACAGACACGTGTAACCTCGACGACGTTTGACAGTCAACTGAACGTTTGCCTTCACCCCCCTCTCTGACACGTTGTCACTCGTCGCCGCGCCATTTTTGCATTTTGTGTACTTTGCGGGAGCTTTGCCGATTGCCGTCTTATCCCCACTGCTGTTTGACACCCCGTTAGGCGTCTCGCTCGCGCGCGAGAAAAATTACTAGGGCGCCTGCCGCGTTTTGATGAAAGGATATAAAATATGCAGAGGACGGTCAAAGGCGATGCGACGACAGAGATGCATAGTACGGGAAATTGAATATCCACGAAGCGAATAAACGGTGGCCGAGTAATAATTTAGTTTGGTCGTCATCTTTCTCTGTTGTCTGTCTGCCGCTCAGTTTGAGGTCGACAGGCTTTGTAATTAATATTATTACATTGAAAAGAAACTTGAATTGAACGCAAATAGCTTCATAATTTTATTTATTCTTTTAATTTTGTTTTTAACGTAGTGTTTTTACAATTGATACTTAAAGAAAATTGTGAAAAATACACACATGCTGTAGATGCCAACTGCGAAATCTTTGATCGAAAGTTTGTAGCGTAGGTTTGTTGATTATCCTCTTCTCCAGCTTAATGTTTGGGTAATAATGGTAAACAAAATACTTGTTAATGGTAAACACAAAAAAAAAGATGATAGGTACCTACTCTTCAGAGCAGATGTAGATACCTATTGTTATGGATGTTGCTTTTCTGTTGTAAAATTTTGGCAATTACGTTTTCGTTGCTTAATAAATACATTAAGCTAGATTTATTTTATTTTATGGTAATTTTCCATCACATGATAAATATTTTTTTTATTTGACCGCCTCGTTGGTCAAGTGGCTAGCGTACACGCCTAACTACACCGACTAACTGCGAGGCTCGGGTTCGATTCCCGACGGGGGCAGGCGTTTGTGTGATGAACAATTAGATCTGCATTTCCGGGTCTGGGTGTTTATTAAATTTATTCTGGTATCTATTTAAGTATTTCTATGTATGTATTAGAATCTTTGACTAACACCCATAACACAAACATATAATTTGCTTACTTTGGGGTTAGATTCAATTTGTGTAACTTGTCCAGAGAAAAAAAACACTAAATCCTTGTTTGTGGGCAAGTGGAAATTAAATTGAATCACAGTAATTGGTCGTGGAGTGTAACAAATGTAAAGCAGCTGATAAGTGCAGGAATTTGCCGGTTGTAATGTGCCGTTGCAGTACGATGCAACCTTCGAGTTTACGTAACACCAACAGTACGTGACCTACAGCTACGACTCGTATTGATAATCAATTGCGTTTTACTTTAAACGCTTCCAGCTTTATGGAACACGCGTGATGCATTTTAAACAGGTAAAAAGTAAATTATAATACAATAGAAGAGGAGGAAGATGGAATCGGTATAGCTATATGGCAAGCTAAGACCTTCACATGACACTATATGCCTGATTAAAATAAGTTATTAGAAAAAATAGGTAGGTCCTGGCTTTGGCTAGCATACTTTGGCCATATCCTGCAAATAATATCTTTTAAGCAATAACATCTGTTTGCCACTACTGTGTTCGGTTTGGTGGAGGGGTACACCATAACACTTATGACTTACTTACTTATAATCAGCCGGTACACTTACACTTTATAATACCTTACCTTTTCAAGATAAATAACTTCTTACTTCTGCACCAAACCATCTAAAATTAACAAATTATAGTTGCATCTTCTGGAACTAATTGACTAAACTAACTTATTTTTCGTCAGGTTTGACATTGCCTTACTTCCAAACTAAATTTCGTTTTATAACAAAACTACCATTTTATGGCAAAGTGTCCACAGGATCCTTGTAACCAGCACCAATCAGCATCCTATACGATTTTAAATTTCAAGAAATTACCTATTGCTGCCATCAGTACTTCAGTGCTTGTAAAAAACTCTCTAAACTCACACTCATGCTAATAACGCATATATCTTACCTCTGCACCAAATTCCTTCCAAGGGGCAAGTTGTCGTTCCGTCTCCCGGGACGAGACGAACAAAGCTACCCTCTGGGGACGCAGCGCCCGCAGGAATCTCGTCAGGCTTGCACCGAGAACCACTACATCATCTTCACCTGCGCCAATCACTTTTCTGATGATTGCTTTTGACTCGCACCTAAAAATAAATTGCTATCTTGTAATCAGAGTTTTTTCATGTACTATTAACCACGAATACCATTATAGGGAAGTAATATGATTGCCGCAACAAGATATTTTTCCACAATTCAGTATAACTCTTCGCCATTGTTTCAACCGACTCTTTTCAAAAAAAATATCCAATCGCGAAATGGTAGGTGATAATTTCATTTAATTCTTGAAATATTACAAACTAGCGGCCCGCCCCAGCTTCGCACGGTTATGAAATACATATAAATATTCCTCTTCAATAACTTTATCAATAAAAAAACCGCACCAAAATCCGTTGCGTAGTTTTAAGATTTAAGCATACAAAAGGAATAGGGACAGAGGGAGCGACTTTGTTTTATACTATGTAGAGATTACACTAATTGCCTTCAAATAAAGCAAATAATATAGGAATTACCGTACCGAACCGTAACCGTAGACATTCCTCAATTTGGATTTATTTAGATTACTATGCACTTCAGTGGCCTGTGCCTCTTCCTCTAAGGCGCTTGAGTATGATAAGGGCCTTATAACAAGAACTTCATTTATTCACCACTCAGAGCTGTTCAGTTCAAAAACAATTGTTTTCTGTTTTTGTTACTTATCTTTGTGACTTGCCGCACCCGCAAGAATTGCTATCAAAGAATAGAACTACTCTCTATCAAAGATGGATATTTTCTTGTCAAGACTATTAAATACAAGGGTAGACTTAAAAAAAATATTTTATCGCCTTTGTGGTCTAGCGGTTCTATTGTTGGATTTGACTGCATGTGGTCCCGGGTCGGGCAACAAAAAGAAAATTTGGGTTTTCCAATTTTCTAACAAAAAAAATGTTGCTCGGAATTATATACCCGTTTGGCGATAGGCTTGCCACCTATCACATTGTGGGACTTAGTATTTTCGGCTAGTCATTGGTGCCCTATCTCTTCGGAAATATGGGCGTGAAGACACTTTTTCTTTGTACATTTTAAAAACCTATGAATTCAATTTAGTTTTAATTTAAAGGCACATTTTCTCTTTTTAAAACCCAATATTACTTTATTCAAAGATAATCGAGTTGAGTCTAGATAATTGAGTGTCGGATGCAGAGTACTTTTTAATCGAAGCGACAGTCTATAGTCTGTATTTTATTCGCATAATATCATAAAATCTGTCTGTACATTGAATTGAAATTTACTTTTAAGTTTCAAAAGCAAACAAGCTGATTGATATTTTTATTATAAGAAGTTTAAAGTATCATGCCCTACGTCTTGATGCGTGGCGATCTACAACTGTGCGATTCCGAAGGCATTTTTTACCTCGCACAACACCTTTGTGGGATCAGCTTTGTTTTAAGGTCGGCAACGTATCTGTGACACTCTTGGTGTTGCGGATGTCCGTGGGCGGCGGTGATTACTTTCCAACAGGTGACCCACTTGCTCGTTTGCCTCCTATCGTATAAAAAAATGTTTCAGCTTTTTTAATTTCTTGGATAATTCAACTAAGCACCTTCAAGACTTTACCATGATAGTGACAAACCCAAAGAGGTGGCAGGAATAAGTAAAGCGGACGTCCAGATGTGACCGAGCTCTAGCAAAAGTCTATTAGCTATCAACTTGTCTTGATAAGGATTACCTGTTCCTGCCTCCATAATGACTCTGTCATGTTCCGATCAGGAGGGAAAGGTAGCCGGTAGACTTGCACCATAGGCAACATCTCGGCCGCAGGACAGTAACGCACTTGTAACATCTTTGGTGTCTACAGACCACAGATTTCTTACCAGCAGGAGAACTTTGTGCTTGTTCATTGACCTATCATATGAAAAACCAATCTTAGTCACGGTGTTACTGCAAGAATATGTTGGTTTATTAGGCCAGATGTGGAATTTAGATTTTTGAGCTGGATAGTATAGTATTTAGTTTTTTCCCGCGTTGCTTGGTTCGGGCTCCTTTGTAGAATAGACCATCTGCCTTCCTGTCAGGCAGCTCGTAAAAGGCGACGGTAGGCTTACCGTCACTAACACCGTGACATCCTACTAGATGGTAGAGTTTCGCAGCGTCTCACCCGGATTGGTGCCACCGCCTTATCTATTCCTACCGCCATAAAGTCCAATGCTTGCCGTTGACGTGTTCCGGCACGGAGAATGATGTAGCCGGTAAACCTACTTTTGCTCGAGGCCTATTATCCCAGCCTCAGGTTAGCAACACACGATTACGACCTTTGCTGTCTCTAGGCGACGTGTCTAGTGAATTCCTTACCATCAGGAAATCCATCTGCTTCTTTTTCTCCCATTATCATAAAAAAACCAAGCCAGCTGGAGTATTACCTGTAAAGTTCACTCTGTCCAGACGTTATGGAGAGGGCAGTACACCTGGTGGCGTGGGCTGGCAACACCTCGTTCGTGATGTACTCCTCGATCCACTGCAGAGCTCTTCCGGAACCATTGTAGTCGCAGTACACCACTGGGGACAAGCAGACGAGTTTAAAGTATAAGTATACTTACAACTTTCATACATACAATTTTTCCACTAGTAGGTCCGAGTCCTCTATGTAGTACCATCTGTTTCCCTGCCGGGTAGCTCGTTATAGGCGAGAATAGGTTACATGGACCATTACCATCAATGGCACTGGTGGTATTAACTGCTGTGCAGCAATCCACCACCGCACTGCTGCCATAATAATAAATTCGATTGGGAGGGGTAGCCGGTAGTCATACACAATGGGCCTAACATTCCGGCCAGGATAAGGAGAGACGTGTGGTCACTGTCTAAAGTCATAAATAACATTGTCATTAAGGAAGATATTAGTAACACATATTGTAAGCGCCAAAGGTTTATACTATTCTCGTAAGACGACGCCGACGAAAATTTTAATCTACGATTTAGGTATCTCTTCATTACAGCTATTTAATATGACTAAAGGTCGCCCGTTGGTCGAAATTCGGCCATAATAAATTTTAATATCTTGTTGATAAGAACGCCATCTTCATTTCTCAAGACCAACTACTTTG
>DVZK01000239.1:0-13175 GCA_018236665.1 Calephelis perditalis | reverse complement strand
AAACAAAAAGTCGTCATATTGAAATGGCTGGAAAACAAAAAAAATAAGTTCATTTATCATTTATGACCATATTTTGATAGAAGGAGATTTCGCCCAGGGCGCTGTTAGCTAAAACAGGCACTGATGTAGTATAAATATATAGGGCTGTGAAAGTTGCACAGCACCGTCATCAACTAAGATGATAAGCCTGTCACCTGTACATTCACAGGAAACATAAAAATGATAAATTATGCCATTTATGTTGACATTTAATTACATTTTAAGCAAAAATTAATACTAAGTGAAACTAGCTTGTACTAACACTAAAATGCTAAAATCATTAAAATGACGTTTTATTACCGTACTGTTAGACATAACATTTACTTAATACGTGCTTAAATAATATACTCTAATGAATATGAGTAAATATCACTAAATTACACATTGCAAATAGTAATGAATACAAATATTGCGTACTTTTTAGGATATTACATGATTTAGGACCAATTAGGTCCTATTACCTTCCATATTACCTATATATTAAACTTATTATTCATATATAAATGCGAAAGTATGTTTGTTTTTCTTCCACGTTGCAATAAGATTGAGATAGGCTATTTCAGTTCTAATATCTACAAGAGAGTGAGGAGAACCGCAGCCGAACTAAAGTCGTCGATATTACCTAGCTTATTGGCAGTGGGCAAAGCAAATAGCACAAAGAACTGAAGGTCGCTGGGACTGAAAGGTTCTGAAGTGAAGACTGCCTATATATCTACAATCGCACATGATATCACCTTACTAGCTGGACAGACGATCTGAACAGGGATCCAGGGAGCTGCTGGACGCAGACTGCATCGCTTTGGAAATCTTTTGGGAATCATGTTCAGCAGTGGACGCCCTGTGGCTAATATGATAACGATAATGATGGTCTAAAAGGGTTTTTGCGGAAGGCCTTAATAACTTTTACATTTAGGCGTCGCCATGGGTCAATTGTAGTAGGATCATTATTAGATTGGTACAAATAGGAAAGTAACAATCCCGTAGGTACCGTCTTGATTTTTTTCTTTATGTAAAAATTGTGCGAATTTGGCCCCCGTGAGGGACAAGTGCTAAAATTAAAATATTTATAGATTGTGTCATTTTTTTTTTCTTTTATAAAATATAGATAAAGCAGGCAGACATGGTGGTACGAGTAATATGCGGCCGTTGCCTTTAGACGCCTTAGACATTACTGTTGTTGTTACTTATGACAAGTTATTAGGTCACGTTTTCAAGTCTCCCTTTACTTCAGCACAAGACACTAAAGTGGCAAGGACTGATGCTATGGCAGTAGGCATATGTAAGACTGCGTCAACATTCGCGAAGAGCTGCTATACCTCCAGAACTTTACTATCTATGTAGTTCTACCTGACGATACTTTATTAACTCAGGACTCTAAAAAAAGAATCTTCACGCTCATATTCCCGAAGAGGTAGGCAGAGGCACAACCAGGGTACCCACGACTAGATTAGAAATAGCTATCTATTTCTTTAGATTAGATTAGATTTTTTTTAGATTAAAAAACTGAAAACACACCTTTTCTATTTCTTTTTGATGCTCGACCCGAAGATCGATCCCGGGACTTCTAGTCGGGTCCGACGCCGGACCGTTAGACCAAAAAGGCTATATTTATAGCTAGATAAGTTATCCAAATAACAATATTACCACCAAACTGCTGAATATAACCTATGTATCAACTAAATATAATTCGACTTAAGTATTCAACTCCTTAATTAAATTATTAAAAATATAATTATATCAGCTCTCTCCTCTCTCTCTCTCCCTTCCACTCTCTTTCACTCACTCGCTCCCTCTTTGCCTATCTCATAATTGACTTGTGACGAAATAAATCACACATACAAGTTTGTGCATAAATATATCGGTGATAAAGAACAACATAAACAAAGGAATTAAAAGTCCTTGTGGTTATATTGAAAATGAACCTCGTTGGCGACGTAGGCGAGTGCAATTGCACAGCAAGTACAACAAGGGCAAATTGTGCAATAAATCCATTGGGTCAGTCAATTGAAGAAGCTTCAGAGTTAATAAATTTATTTCCTTACTAGTTGTCAGTCTTTTGCGGTGCACAAATCCTAGAAGAGAATCCAAGAGAAGTTCACTAATACCCGATTCCTATATAAAAGAAATGAGTCGTTTTGCTTACGAATGGTAGTTTTATGTACGAATAGTTAAAAACTAACTATGGTCGTTCGTTATCGATTGTTACTTTGAAACGAATTTGTGTTACTATGAGCAACAACGATTTGTCACGTTTAGGCAAACTACGAATGGTTATACTAACGGATTAGGGTTTACTGATTATAGAAACTGTTGCAGAATAAGACTTTATTTTGTTAATTCCGCGTAAGCAGTGTAACTGATATGACAAGAAGTCTTCTAATGAATGACAAATGATAACAGCGCGAAGTCTTCCAAATGACAAATTATTGTCACCTGGAAGATTTCTTGACATTGACATGTAACAGTAATACAAAAAAGGCTTTGTTCTACAGATGTTAAAGCGGATTTCCGCAAAGTAACGCCTGATTCACTAAAATATAGGAATCGAGCTTAAAACGTTGAAAGCTTATCTTAGAGTAATGTAGTAACAATAAGATTGGACTTCGTAAATTATTGACTGCACTCAGAGATGTCAATTAACATTTAATCAATCATTAAACCACAATGTCGTATAGAAAATTTAAATTTAAAGACAACATTGTTTCCATCTTCCGATTACAATTAAATTTGGATTACATCTATGGTCCAGGTGGATGCAAACCAATGTTAACAACTAGTATTTATAGCCATCTAGAACGTTCTTAAGAAACGTGCCATACAACATTTATCTCCACGAAAACAATTCCTGAGACAGATGGTGATTTTTCTAGAGAAGTTTCTCTAATAAGGAAAGGAAGCTTCTGTCTATAAACATAGAAGTTATAAGCAGTGCATGACCATCGTTAGGCTTCTTTATATGTAAGATAGTTTCATGATTATTTTTCAGTTTTATATATTTTCCCCGTGTTGGTCCGGGCTCATTTGCAGAATAGACCATCTGTCTTCCTGCCAGGGAGCTCGTAAAAGGCGAGCAAAGATTTACCGTCACTAGCACCATGACATCTGACTAGGTAGTAGAGTTTCGCAGCGACTCGCCCGGATTGGTACCACTGCATTATCTATTTTTACCACCATAACGTCCATTACTTGCCGTTGACGTGTTTCGGTTCGGAGGGTAGGGTAGCCAGTAAACTTACTTTTACTCGTGGCCTAACCTCCTCGCCTCAGGTTGGCAACGCACCATTAATACCTTTGGTGTCTCAAGGCGGCGTGAATTTCTTACGATCAGAAAATTTGTCTGTCTGTTTGCCTTCCACTATCATATAAAAAAGAACTACTACTACTAAAACTGATTTTTACATTTTATGTCTATTTCCGGGAAAAAGAATGACACTTTATGTAATAAAACCAATATAAGACGATATAAATCTATTTAAACGTATTTCTGCGTGACATAAATGTTGTTTGTTTATTTATTTAATTTCCACAGTTAATAAAACATCGATAACATTTGAATTTGAAATAGTTTAAACTTGAATTTCGAGAGATGGCCTACTTTCGCGTTTGGCGGCGGAAGCTGTAGATACAGTTAAATCGGTGAGTTAATTATTTTAAAGTCTAATTCGTATACGTGACAGATGGCCAAAGCGTGGAATTATAAACATGTTGAAAGAAAACTTGAATTATATCATTCGGAAAAAACGTTCAAAAGTTTTGTTTTACTGATTTCCTAATCCTAATCCTAATAGACAGACAAAAGATTTTCTTCATATATTTATTTCGAATATATTGTAAAAAAATTATGAAGATTTTTCATTTCAGGGAAAGATATAATTTTAGTATACCCCCCAATTCAACACATCTTCATATAATATATAAACTAGCTCTTACCCCCGGCAGTTAAATGTAGCCCATTAATAAGGATTTTCATACAAACTTGCAATCCCTTATGGTTAGGATATTAAGACTCGCTGAAATACATATCTACTCATTTTTAATAAGTAGCCCATAAATAAAGTTTCATGTTTTTTACTTAAAAAATGATGGTCTTCCATACATACTTACAATCCCTATTTCAGTCCCTTAGGTGTAGGATTTCAAATTTATTCTTTTGTGGATGTCTACTTAATAAAACGACCCTACTTACCAAATTCCGTGCCTGTAACTCTAACAGTTTTTTCTCGGCGATGATGAATCACTCAGTCAGGACATGTTATTTCTTATGTGTAGATTATGCGACATGTTGTTTGTCTCAGATGGTTATTGAACTACTAAATGATTTTGATCAAATCTATTATTTCATTAAGGTATTTCAGATATTTAGATATTTTATGAATCGGTCACTTTTTGTTCCAATATTAAAAAGGATAGGAGAGCTTCATCATTTTTATTTACGGGCATAGCCGCAGGCACTATCTAGTAAATCATAAAAAAAATCTGTTGACCCGCTATTTGGTAAGCGTATAATAGAATTTCATATAATCTTTCATACCTTATTATGGTTCTTTGGGAATTGGTTTAAAAAACACACTGTGTTTGAACGCGAGTAATCAACTATGCGCATATGAAATTTCATCAAAATCGGTTCAGCAGTTTAGGCGTAAAAGACAGACAGTTAGACTTTCGTCTTTAAAAACGTGAAGTATGAATAATTAATTTGTAAGTTAATTTAAAGTACAGGTTAAATATCGCAATCCTAATTCGTAAAACAATCCCAACGAAAGCAATGTAAATGATATCTTTTTAGGTACTGTTTGTATGCAATGGTGAACATTGAGTCTGTCATAAGGGAGTATTTATATTGACGGACATTTTTGTAAAAGAAAATTTGTAAAAATAGTTTTTTGCGTACAGTTTTTTTATCAAGACGTGATTTTATATTAAGAAAAAAAAAACAAATTGAAAAAATAATATGGCGTATTAGATTAGTAGTATGTATGGCGGTATTCGATTGGTAACGAAATTGCTTCATTTTTTAAAATGTGAAAGCAAAAAATTTATCAAAAAATGTCACCATAACTTATCAGAATGTGTATTTGATAAAGAAAAAACATAACAACATCTACTTTGTGCATATATTTGCTACATATTATATTCAAATTAGTTTGCTGCACTTATTAGCTTTTAAAACCTTAATTCAAACGCCATTTTTGCAAATATAAATTAGTAATTTGAATTAATTTCCATTTGTTAAATATTGTTTTAACACTTTGCATAATTTATGACTTTGGTAACATTTTTATATTCTGAATTTAAAAAAATGTGAGAATTAGGTGAACAGGATATGTGTTTGCTTTGCATAAAAATGCTGCTTATTTTGTAATATACCGCATATGATGCTTACGATTTGACTTTAAATAAATAATAGTTTTGCCCTGAATCTCATTACTAACTGAGATCAGGCTTTGCAAACAATATCTTCCGATCACGTGAGATATACAAATACCACTTATATGGTTCATGTGAATAAAGATTATTCTGATTCTGATTGAGTTTATACTTAAGATAAATGAAATGTGTTCGTTAGTGTAAACATTGTGTACGCTTAAAACTTCATATCCAATCTAGATTTCAAGTAATAACTAAAATGTATAAAGGTCATGTTTTAGATATTATCCTCTGAATACACTCTACATAAAAAAATGAAGTCGGACTATTTGTTGATAAAATACGTTATATTCACAATTTAAAGTTCAAAGTCTTTTCGATATAACTTCTTAAAGATCGAGATAACAAGTATTTATATAGAAGGTGCATTTCGCGTCACAGAATATCCAGTTGTCAAAAACTGTCAGGAACAAATCAGTAGATTAAACTTTTTGCACCACCTGATTAAATATAGTGTTTTCGGAACAATACATTAAATCTTCATCATCACCATCACCGGTTTCTTACTGTAGTACGAACGTCTGGCTTTCAGTATTAGTTGAATTTAAAGAAATTGTTGCATCCTAGGATTATGTTTGTTAAAAATTAATCAAAAACGTTTTTTTTGCCACCCCAAATTTATCGATAGCTATTTATTCGTCCGTTAAAAAAGATCATTTTTTTACATTTCACTAGCTGCCCGTTCCGGCTTCGCTCGGATGGTAATTTTTTTACTATATATTGAGATATATAAGCTATCCTATCTCTTAAGTTGGATCGAACTGCACATGGTGTGCGAATTTTATTATAATCGGTTAAGTGGTTTAGGAGTCCATTGAGGACAAACATTGTGACACGAGATTTATATATATCAAGATTTATTACTTTATCTACACATTACTATAATAGAGCAAGAATATACAAAAATCATCACAAAACGCGAATTTGTATCATCGAAATATCATCAAATTATTAATAGCAAACCTAGGATTGAGAAAGAGCTCTAGCTCTAAATTGTAGCAATTGTTAAACAAAATAAGTACTATTTTAATAATGATGAATATTTGTACTAGTATTAAAGCTATTGTATCCAATGTTCTTAAAATCATTTATAAAAATATTTTTCAAAAATTGCGTTTGAAATTTATCGACAAATTTCTATATAGCCTGTCACTTCACTTAAAATGATCAGAGATACAGGTTAAGCAAAAAAGTTTTTTTATTTTAGGTCTTGTATTCAATGTTAGTCCACTTCTTTTTTACTTTAATGTTATCCAAATTCATAAGGAAATTTGCAAATTCATAAGGCATGTTTTCTATGTTACTGTCATACACCTAATTAAAATGACATTAACTATACATAGTTGAATTGTGCAATATACGTAAACATCATTACCTATGTATTTGTTTATTATGAAGTTTTACTCCTATGTGTAAAGGAGGAGGGATAATTTGAATTATTAGCTCGACGTATGAGCCAAAACTTTTGAAATTCAAGTTCAGAAGACAATTTTTTTTTGTTTAAAGATATAAATACACGGCATGAATAATCCTAGGTATTATTCTTTCATCGTTTGCTGATAAAAAATAAAAAAACTACGACGAGTCGCTAGTTTTATTACTTGGTTAATGGAATCAAATATAGAAGGCGTTATTGTAAATGACGCGTTTTTAGTATTTTAAGCGTAATTGGCTATGTCACTAAGCTTTTGGCATGGAATTATGCTGTTAGATCTGTCATTTTAAACATAAGGGGAAATTTACCAATTTTAATATTTGGAATTACCTACGAAAGATGATAGTTTTGTGACGTCTTCAGCTGGCGTAGAGCACGCAAAAAGTGTTTTCTAAGGTCTAGAATAGTAACAATCAATTCAACTAATCGGTTTTTTAATTGATGACGTCATAATTGCAAGTTTAAGCATAACTGCTCACTAAGCTTGTAGGGATATCATACAATTTAGGGGAATCCAGTGAAGTTATTGTTGTAAGTTTCCCCAAAACACTCTGATATTTACTATACAGAGATAACTAAACTAAAACTTTTTTGTTAAAAATGAGATAAGTCTTGTAAGTATTGAAAAATAAATAAAATAAAAAATTAAAACTCTATACATGAGAATTGGTTGTGTTACTATAATCCTTTTTTTATGTCATTATTTTTACAAAATTTAATCCCAACTTTTGATTGTCTTTTGACGGCTTTTAAATGCATTTAGGTGCTAAAGCTGCCTCTTTAATCATATTGGGTTAATGTACTTTTAACCTTCTATCTAAATGTTATATGTGTATTTGCATATTATTTACGCCGTCTTTTTAGTAAACATGGACTAATACAGATGTAAAATAAAATTTAAACATGGACTAATGCAGATGTAAAAATAAATTTATATTATGGTCTGTATCACACACACACACATTGTAATAAAGACTATAATACAAGGTTGAACCTTAGAGTACTTTACTCTTTGTTTGTTAATAAGACGGATGAAGTAAAGTGCCCTCAACTTATCTGTTCAGTAATAAAAATCGGAACTGAACCGCTTTTTCGTAAAAGTAATTCGGTGAAGTGACGTCATCGTAATTTTTTGTTGAAGCACAATTTTTTAGCTCCTTAACTGATTCTTTTTTAGAGACAAAGATTCTTTCACAAATTTGTTTCATTTGATCTCAATTTTTACAATTAATAAAAAGGTTACTTTTTATAAATAAATTTTATCGAGTGCATCACTGTGTTGGTACATCACTAGTGTCATTGTATGGAGTGTTTTGTTCCTAAAGATATGTTCAATTATATCTTGTATAGTAAATATCATTATTTTTAAATTAAACGCTTTTATATTTCCATTTTATATCCGCACATAATATATTTGTATCTTTTATAAATTATTTGGAAGTTGTGATTGTTAATAAAAATGTATTATTAAGATTTGTTTTATTTTGCATGTACTTCCTATGACCTAAGATACAGTGAATTTCAATAATTTACTTTCAACCATTTAAGGGCAGTAAAACTGCAAAAATACCGACTCCAATATTATTTCAATGCCGCGTAACGATTTGATAATTATTTTTTTAAAGATAGGTAGCTAATGTTTCCGAGATGGTCCCACATAAATGTTATCAAAATCCCATTAGTAAATTAATAATGTATACAATTTCGTTTTTGTTGACATCATCATTAGTAATGTCGAATCATGATAAAAGTAAAATGGGAACACCACAAAATCATACCTACTTTTAAAAAAAATAACAATCAAAATCGGTTTGTCATTAGCCGAGTTATCGCGTAATAAACGTAAAAAATATATATTCGAATTAAGAACCATTTCTTTTCTTGTTTGGTTAAAAACTCTAGCTTAGATAATTGAGTGTCAAAAATATGTTTATACTTAAAACTATATTTGTAAGTAGGTGAAATACATTCAGTCAAAAAAAATATCGGAAATGGATAATTTGTTTATGGTTCCAAACTCAATTTTTTGTTTTTAGATTGGTACAATTGTTTTCCATTTTGGCGCGGACTTTGAGTTGCATTTGTTATATATGTGTTATTTACATTGTAAAAGTGGTGTAACTCCATATTTTTAAAGTACTTTTTTTTTTGCTCAATGGTATCACATTTAGTCATATCTTTCATTATAAAAGTGAAGCAACTCCAATAGTTGCATAAAAATATCATAGATGGCGTTACTTGTTTGTACAGGGCACTAAAATGTTTAAATATTCATTATAAAAGTGAAGTAAGTCACAAGTCACTTTAATAGTGAAGTAAGTCCGGAGTTGATTCACTTTTATTGTGACTTATTTTTGACACGTGATGATAAGTTGTGTATTAAAATTGATTACAAATATTAATTATTAAGTGTTTTAATAGCTTAATTAGATGGATTTAGAGGATTTTAGTGATTCCGGGTCTGAATATCAGCCTAGTTCCGAAGAAAGTTGTTCTGGATCTGGTAAGCTTATTTTTTGTTTTTCTAACCTTAAAATTGTATTTAAATTTTTTGGTTAGGTACCTTTTTCTCATTTTATATTTTGTTTTGAATACTTACATGCAGCATTGCATGTCGCATGAACTAATCTCTTGTGATTTGCACTTGTTCCAGACACAGAAACAGGCAATGATGAGAATGTTAACGAAGTTAATAACCAGCCAAATCTTCAAGCTGAACCTGGACCATCTAGATCTAGAAAACGTTCACTCAACAAAGAAAATTGGGCAGTTAATAAAAGAAAGTTATTTCGTAATAGTGGAAAAGAATATTTGACTAAAACGGGAGTAAGGAAAGATGGCAAAAAATTCGAAAATATTGATTGTATGTGTCCAAAAAAATGTTTTACGTCATTTACGGAAAATGAAAGAAAAGAAATATTTGACTCATTTTGGAATTTAGAAGACTATAATTCGCAGAATTCGTATCTGTATGCATTGGTACAAAAAACAACGATTAATAGAAAACGTCCAAAAGATCGATCTCGTGCAGGAAAAAACGTGTCTTTTAAATATTTTATAAAGTCTAGTATCAAGACCCAATCGGTGTGTAAAAAATATTTTCTGAGGACATTTCAAATAAGTGATGGAAGATTATATCGGTGTCTATCGAAAGATGATGTCTCTCAATGTAAAGATAAACGTGGCACAACTAGTTCCCGAAAACTTGATGATTCTGATATTGTTGCTCACATTGAAAGTTTTCCTGCATATCAAAGCCATTATACACGAAAGAATAATCCTAACAGAAAATATTTAAATCCTGGGCTAACTATCCGTAAGATGTACGATCTTTATAAAGAAAAATGTGAGATTGAAATGATTGAACCCAAAAAATTAAAGTATTACATTAAAATATTCAACACAAAGTTTAATCTCCATTTTAAGGCACCGCGGCAAGACACATGCAAAACTTGTGATGACTTAAATTTGAAAATACAAGGAGCTGATGATGAAAATGTCAAGAAGGAGTTTGAGAACCAAAGAGAACTTCATCAACGAAAAGCAGATTCAGCAAGAGAAAACCTTCAGAATGATTCTAAAAAGGTGGATGAAGCATACATACTAACTTTTGATCTGTAGAAAGCTTTAGCCTATCCAAAATTAACTACCTCAGTAGCATACTATAAAAGAAATCTTTATTTATATAATCTGGGAATACATTGCTTTAATAATAACACAGGATACATGAATGTTTGGGACGAAGTTGAAGGTGGAAGAGGTTCTCAAGACATAGCAGCATGTCTTATTAAGCACTTAAAAACTCATGCGGCATTACAAAAGCACGTCATTATGTATTCCGATTCATGCACTGGACAAACCGGAACATCAAGACTACTCTTTCCCTTCTGAAGTTTGTACAAGACCCTGACACTAGTATTGACACCATAGACCACAAATTCTTAGTATCAGGACATTCTTATCTTCCCAATGATGGGGAATTTGGAATCATAGAGAGCGCTAGTCGCCGCCGTGGACAAATTTATAGCCCAGATGAATGGGTCGATATTATAAAAACAGCCAAACGCAAAGAACCTTATTTTGTTGTTACCGAAATGAAAAATGACGAATTTTTAAGTACCACTGCCTTGGAAAATTCTATTACAAATAGGAAAAAAACAACGTGTTTAATTGGCTACATATTAGATGGCTGAGGTTTGAGAGAAATTATCCTTTACAATTTCAATTTAAAGAAACACTAAATCCCGACACACCCTTTTATAAAGTAGATTTATGTAAAAAAAAGCAAGGGAGACCGGCCCACTTACACAATATTCGACAAGACCCACTCTATCCATCAAGAAGACCAGTTACGAATGCAAAGAAGAAAGATATGCTTGATCTTCTACCATACATTCCGCCAATTTACCACCATTACTACAAAAATCTTCCCATAGATATTCCAACTCGGATAAGCACACGTAATACCGATGAGCGTTCATCTGATGACGAAATTACTTATGATTAAATCACAACATGTCATTATAACAGTGGTGTAACTCCAGAAAAAAAAGTTTAAGTTCAGTTTTATGACATTTTTTTTATTTTTTTCGAAGTTACTTCAATTAATAATATCTTTGATTTGTATTAAACAATATAAAATATAAAACAGTGAGTGAATGCTTATTTATTTTTTCCTACACTTTAATTCGCAAAAAGCTCGCCATTTCAAAATTCAGTTAAAGGAGATAATTCACTATTACAATGAACGACACATATGTTCTTTGCATTTGCCAAGTTAAGGTTTAAAAAAGTTCTTCGGTGGAAGTTTACATAATAATTATGTAGCGGAACCCTATGAAGAACGATGATTTAGTTTCAGGTAAAGATATTGCAATCTGCCGACGGTGCATTGCGACATACATCAGGACAGCATGCCCAATTCTATTTCACACTTCGAGATAGCAACTTTAGATTAGGAATAATTAATAAGTTACGTAGGTAGGTACGTTTCACTGAATGATGGAGAATGTAAACAGGCTGCAATATGGGGATGGAACTTAAATGGAACAAAATCAAAAAATGGTAACTTTAATGTAATACTACCGCTTGGGAAACTATTATCTTACTAATATCTTTGACGTCTCTAGGCAGCGTGAATCTCTAACCATCAGGAAATCCGTCTGCTTGTTTGCCTTCCTATCACATAAAAAAAATGTTATTGTAATAATTTAAGTTAAACTAAATTAGTCAAATATATTTTTTTTTGGAACCTCCGGTTGCAGCTAACGTAATTGGCGCAGACGGTAGGATATTTGCGGGCCGTCTCGCAAAAATTAGATCTGACCTGACTTTGCCCGTATCACTAAACCCTTAACTTAGTGCCTTAAGAAAGGTAGGAAAATTACCTTTGACTCTGACTACAAAAACTGCTTTGAGAAGTGCGAAACTCTATTAACAAACGACCCAATATTATAGTACCCCGACTTTACTAAGGAATTTAACCTCACGACTGACGCTTCTAACGTAGCAATAAGAGTCATACTATCGCAAAGACCAATAGGGTTAGATAAACCGGTTTGTTATGCCTCACGCACACTCAACGAAATTGAAATCAATTACAGTACCATCGAAAAGGAATTACTTGCAATAGTATGGGCGACAAAGTACTTCAGACCGTATCTCTTTGGAAGAAAGTTTAAAATGTTTAGCGATCATATATGATTACAGTGGATTATGAATCTTAAAGTAACCACGACTTACCCGCTGGAGACTTCGGCTAAGTTAATACGACTTCACCATTGTCTATAAAAAGGCAAGAATAATTATTGTACCGCGGGTGCTCTTTCTCGCATAGAGATACATAACGAAGAGACAAAGACATTAATTCAAGAAGTCGACGAGCTTAACTTATTATTAGGAAATCCCACAGAACGGACAAGCCCGCCGACTAACTAACTCTTCCACCGAAACTGTACACACCAGTCAAGAGAACCCAATTTTAGAAATCCCTATTATCAACGACCCCTCAATAAATTTAACCGACAAATATACTTTACAATTGTAGACGACATCAAACAGAATCCCCCTGTAACCAAACCTTTCGATACTCATACCCGCATTAGCATACAACTCTCCAAAAATAGCTTAGAAGATGACGTGATAAATGCCGTTAAGGAATATGTAAAACCCAAAATCAAAACCGCCCTTCTCATAAACCCAGCGCTTGAAATGTAGAGTACATAATTAAATTTACTCATGAATGAAACATCTGCGGACAGGCAAAATACAACAG
>DVZK01000238.1:0-13187 GCA_018236665.1 Calephelis perditalis | reverse complement strand
AGAAAATTATTTATTTGCGGAAATATGTGTGTAAATGAGATGTTACAAAAATATTTAAGTATATCAACATATTCTACAATATTTTGGTGTGCAAATATTTTCACATTTATAAAAAATATTATTTAATAAAATTTTGTTTTTTTTGGAGCCGGTTTCCCCATTACAGTCAACTGTTTGGACAGTATTTTTATTACGGGCGTGTAACAGTGTTTCCAAGTTTCATCTACAGTAAATACAGTAAGTCTAAATCTGCGCCAAAACTGGGATTTGTTTTTCGCCTAAACTGCGCCAAAAGAGCGTTGGAAATGTTCATTCGAACACGTTTTTGGTCTAACATGAGCAAACGCGGCACCCAACGCGCGGTAAGCTTTCTCGTATGTAAATGTTCATTTAATATATGACAAATACGTTCTTTTCACTTTTTTCGTTTATAACCTCTCTCTCACTTCAATTCGGCGGTCGACTAGCACAATTTGGTGAACTTTGGCGATGTTTTCGTCGGTAGTTGCAGTTTTTGGACGTCCCGAACGTTCATAGTCTCCCAAGCTCTTACGGTCACGTTTAAATTAGCAGCCCAAAATTTTACTGTATTAAAGGATGGTACAGAGTCCTCATTTTTTTTTTATTTGCGATGGCGTATTGCCTTTCAATAACAAATATCTAATTACAGCTCGCATTCAAAATGGCTGAAAGTTTGCTGAGTAACTGTCAACAGATAAACAAACGAAATTCAGTAGCTTTTACTTACGAGTGCTGCCCTCTTCAGGTTAAGGTCGCAAACTTTTCAGACCACCCTCGTATTATCTCAATTGCACAGCATTCAAAGGAAAACGATATGTGTATTTGTAAATCAAGAGTTTTATATATATTTGTAGATCTTTAGTCACTAATATACACGACGCTGGTTACTACGAGAGAAATAAGAGGCTGTACAGTATTCATCAAGTTTGAAATTTTGTTCCGAAACTTGCTTTAAAAATGTTTTAGCCAGATAGATGACATCTACTACATAATAATAATATGAGTTCTAAAACTCTGAAAACACCAGCTGCCTAGGTTTGTACTGGTGTGGGCTAATAATGTTTCTTTGTTCTGTTGATTTCCTAAGAACTGGTAACTCGTCACGACTGTCATCTTTTTTTAGTACGATGTCCCTTATGGGCATGCCTCGAACATGACGGGGGTCAACGATTTCAGGCAAAAGGGCTTCGATATAAAAATGTATAATTTTCTGCTCAATTTCATTTTTCCAAAATTCTTCGTCTCGTTCGAAATATTCAACAGTAAGCGGATGATTTTCTCCAGACCAAATGGCAAGAATACATGTTTTTCTCTCTGTAACATGCAATTGACCTTGCAGTTGATAATGCCAATTGCATTTTTTGTTGATGCTCCTAGTACCAAGTTTTTTATTGTATTTATATATTTGAATCTTATTATTTTTGATAGCGTCATCAATACCTGTCTTATACGCTGTGAGTGGACATTTTATTTCTACGATCGTATCGTCTCCAACTAATCCGTCAGGCGTGGCACCAATAAACGGATATTTTTTATCTATGAAAAGTCCACATGACTGAATGACAATGTTTTCTTGCCGTTCCAGTTGTTGTAGTGCCTGTTTTTCGTTTTCAGTTCCGTGCGCAATAGAAGTTATATGACTTATGTTTTTACTGTAGAGCAAATTTTTTACCATTGTTGCCGTATTAGTTGTTTCTTTTTTTTTACAAATTGTACCAAAGTTGGACGCAGTTATCAAATTTTTTCTTAAATCTATCCACTCACTACAATCTCTCTGTAATATTGTATTTTTTTCGATGATATCTCGATCATTTGTTAAAGTTTTAAGGTTTCGGAGGAAGTCTTCTTTTGCGATTTTCAAGTCTTCTGAGTTTAGATCTGGTGCTGAACTTTTGGGTCCATAATCGTGTTGGATGTTGGTTTCAATTTTTCTAATCTTTTTGGTGGGGTGTTCACGGTTCCATTTTCTTTTTGATGATCTTCTCGTTTCTAATGTTTTAATATGTCCTTTAGGACTTCTCCCTAAAATCATTTTTTGGACGGACGAAATAGCTTTTCCATGGTTAAACGCAACCAAAGCAGCAGAACATCTGCTTTGATAGCCTCGCCGTTGAGAAAAATTTATTCGTTTTCCACCAACAAATTTAGCGATAACGCTGTTGAAGCGTTCCACACTATTTGTGTCTACATCTTCTATAAGACTATAAGCCTTATTTGCTACTGTAGCAATCACAGCATTGACTCGGAAAAAAAATGTGGAATTTTTTGTGTCGTTCCATATATCATTACATAATTTTTTTTCTTTCTCACAGTTGTATTTGCTGCATAACCTATGGTCTCCAAATGCATGTGCGACTGAGTTGATTATATCTTTATGCAGTAAATTTATAGAAATTGTTTTGGGATTTTTCGACTGTTTATGATGTTTAATAGATTTAACGATAAACTTTCTCATGCTCATTACTTTTTCATTAGTTAAAGTTTTTCTCTGTTTTATAAGATATTTTGTATCCTTGGCAATGGCACGTAATTTATTACAGAAATTTCGTAAAATGTGATTCCGACATTCTATTTTTTCTACGGTGTGGTTGAAATAATCATAGGGTTTGGCTTCTAAAACCTTTTTATAAGTTGCTGAATCTCCATCGCCAATCATTCTTGCATATATTAAATTATACATTTCTATTGATGATTTAAATCCTTCAGTAATTATGTCTGCTTCCATGGCACTGGAAGAGCCGTCATAATTTTTAAAACATTTGTGATCCTTGGCAGAATTCTTTTGTTTTTGAGCTCGAGCACAGATCATACAGTATTTGTTTTTTACTCCCATGTATAATACCTCCCCGTTTTTTTTACCTATAATTGCTGCTGTGCCCGAATTAGATTTATAGTTACTACCATATGATCTTAAGCCCCAAGCACCGTCAACGTAGACGTCTATCAAAGCCATTCCATTTTTCACTCGACCTTCGGCAATGGCAGCCTCCCTCTCACGTTTGGCAGCAGCATTCATTGACTCTAATGCTGTTTTTTCCCAATTTTCATACACAAGATCTTGCAGCTGAGAGTAATATTTTGGAGTAAAAACAGGAACATTTAAAGCAGAAAAAATTTCTTCGAACTGAGAAAATCCAATACCTGCACCTATAATTCCAGAGGTTGCTGCGATATTTATGTTAACATTATGTACATTTTTGGGCTCTTCGGAATCTATTTTTATAATTGTGCGACACAAATTACACTGAAATTTAAATACAGTAAGCAAACCATTACGTTTTTCTCCTATTAATTTGAAATATCCTAATTTACAGTCAAATAAGTCATTATGGTGCGCCTTTTCTTGGAGCTGTGTCATAAAATAATTCATGTCAACTATTCGGCGGCCACTGATTAGCTCTTTACAATTTTTTTCGTCATTTTCATAGGTCAATGGGTCTTGATCTTGCACTTCTACCATATTTCTAGAAAATAAACATCGCACATAAGTATGAGTAAAAAATAGCCGCAAAGCGCATAAGAGTATGAGATATAATTAAACTAACTCATTCCTAGATTTATTCAGGTTGTTGTAAGTAAATCCTTTATTTAAATTAAGTAAATATAGATATTATTAAAAGTAATTTGAATGTATGGCGGGATATTCGGCCGTAGTTAGTACTATCCACCGTACAAAGTCGCCGCATGAAACGTATAATATGTACTTCAACTATACATACTACACAAAACTCATTGGCTGCATATGTAGCCAATGACATGTTACAAGCATTCCTACTGACATTACTGCTCTGTGGCGTCACGGATTCTTTACGGATCGAATTGTCGCGGAAGAAATGTGATGTAAATTATTATAAAAACATTTTGATGAATTAGGAGATACAAATAAATTGTCAGTCCAGGCATAAAGGGTCCAGTAGTGGGGTATTGAGTTAAGACTGGATTCGGTATCTAGAATAGTCAATTGATAGTATGGATTGAAAAATAATCAAAAAGTAGCACACGTTTTTTTTATCAGACATTTGAATTTGAAATTCTGAAAAAGCTTGATTTGAGAAAAAGCATTTTGAAAGTTTGAGTGAAAAAAAACACACTTTTACTTGCTTGTTACGTAGATTTTTCTTCATTATTGTAGATTGATATGTTTTCCATAAAATCAACTTATAATTATACTTTTGACATCAAAACTAAAACAATTATTATCAAAATAAAAGAAGGATACACAGTCTAGTAAAAAAGGTCCACTTGCCGATATTTAATAAAAAGTTAGTTATTGCGATAGTTATTAACAATAAAAAACTAAAATTAAGTATTCTTACTCTATTTAGGAACTAACAAAAATTTTGTTAGTTCCTAAATATTGTCTTGTTATTTAATAACAAGACAATTATTTTAGCCACTGGTACCTTTTATGTAATTTCATAAAAGGTACCAGTGGCTAAAATAATCATTATTCTGTTGCAATAATATTTGAAAAAAGCCAATACAAACATAAAAATAAAACTTATTCTATTTGGGACTCCAACCACACCTGATTCCTATGACCAACCTGTTTGCAGTACGAACATGTTGGTTTTTGTCGAATACTCTTTTCAATTGATGGTTTCTGAAAAGAGTACTCGACAGATGTTGGTGGGACAGAGTTGTGGTCAACATCAACATTTGGAATGGGTTTCGGGCATAAAATGTCTTTACTTTCTTCACGTACAAATTCACGAATCTTATTATAAAGATACGATTTTCTTTCGTACGTCATGCCTGCAGGGGATTTTTCTAAAGGAAAACCGTATACTTTATTCGGGTTCAAAACCTTTGATACAGTTGCTTGACTGTCAGTATATTTTTTGTAACATAACATGTGCCCTCTATTATCTTCATTTGTTTCAAAATGACTAAAATGCAGAAGTTGGTTAATAGTTACACAATCAGGTTGAAAAAAATTGGCCCAGTCGTAAGTTTTCACAAAAGTTTCTCCTTTCTCATCACCAGTAAGAACAGCTACTATAGATTTTGTTTTCGGACAAGCTTGAACAGCAGCTGCAAGAATATCCTTTAAGTTATTGCATTCCCATTTTCTAAAACTTTTTTTGAATAGACCGAAATACATGTCGGGTGCAAACTTCGTATGACCCACGGGAAGGAAAGATATACGGAAACTTCGGTGTCTGCCTGTTAAAACTCGCCATGTTGCATATTGCATGACATAGTTATTTTTATTTTGTCCAGCACAGTTATCTGCATGACAAACAACATCTTTTTCGCCTATACCAAAATTTTCGAAAAAATGATGTAGCATTGAAATTATTACATTAGCTCCTTTCCCAGTAGCACAGGGTTCAGGAATTACGTACAAAACGAACTTTCTCAAAGGCTCTGCAGCAACACCAAATAAACTGATCTTAAATCCTGTCAAGAAATACAGTGGCCCAATTTGTTGTGAACTGTGCGGCAAATGCACCTGTTGGGCAAAATCAAAAGAGTAATGCATGACGCCATCATAAGAACATGGTTCATGAGCTCCAAGAATAAGAGTAGAGTCCGTTATTGAGTCAGTCGCAACTTTGATTACATTGTTATATTTTCGTTCATTTTGCACTAATCAAGGTGCTGCCTCGACTTTTCTCCAAGCTCTAACTTTTCCTTTTCATCTAAACCACCCATTCGTCCCAACGTGGTCACGTTTTTCTGACAAGTTGCACATAGATCTGTTTTCGGTTTCTGTATAACGACATATGGACAAAAATCTTCCCAAAGATCATACCAACTACTTCTACTAATATGAGTTTTATCGAGTAAAGCTATAGTTTCCAAATATTTGTTGTACACATACGCTTTAGACATACTACAAGGTAAAATTATTAAATCAGATTTAAATTGGTGGCCTGGTAATCGGCCCGGCAATACTAAACCGTTTTCATTAGCAAACTGTCTTATAAAAGTGATTGCGTCTGATCTAGTTTGCAAATTAATACAATTGTAAGGTCGTTTACGTGACCCGTGGACCTTTGGAGCAACACCGCTGTCCAGAAAGTTCTTTTTTACATTTTTTAACCTTTTCAAACCAGTGGCATATACATATTGGAAAAAAATCTTGCATACTGAAACACCTCGAAAGAAATACTTTACCGTGTATTCTTTTCGTTGCAAGTTTCTGTTTTTTGAATGTAATGTATTTTCACTTGTACGTAAGAGAGCATTTAAAGCTCCTTTCAAGACCAAGTGATGATGATTGACTCCTTCATTACAACGTGAATTTAATTCGATACAATCTAACCTACTACTTAATATTACATCTTTTTGAAATTTGGACACACAATTATTATTACATCCACAGCCAGTATCTAAGAATGAGGCCAGAGTTACATCGTCTAGAATTAAAGGATCACCATCTAGTAAAATATTACCAATTTGCCGCTCTTCGAGCGGCTCACAAGCACTAAATTCGATGTCACACGATAATTCTGTACCCCGTTGACTTTTGAACTCTAAATTAAAATTTTCATAGTCTTCATGTTCTACAGACGCTGAATAGCTAAACTCTGAAAACAAATAGTTGAAATATACATTCTACACAGGTCATTTTTTCATACTATGTCTATGACATAGGTACCTAACACAACTTCTTAATTGGTATTAGAGTCCTTGCTGTAGTCATAAAGAATATGTACTATTGCATGCATACAATGATCACGTCGATCTTTTTTGATTTTACACAAGGCTCGGCTAAATATTTTAGCAAAATCATAACACTCATGTATTTCATCTTCACTGATTGCTTCTGTATTAGTGCTTTTTTCATAATACTGATCCGTTTCATCCATCTCAGATGTCGACTCTGTGAAATTATTTTCTAAGTTGTAAGTACCTGAATAAGGTGCAACGGTTTCTTCTTCTGTTGGTAAATCCGGCGTTGTTGCGGTCGAGGCCAAAACAGGTAGTGTGTTTACTTCCACCTCCATAGAAAGTGGTACAGGTCCATCAGAATGCTTAGATTCATCACTAGAGCTGGAACCTTCGGTTGAATCTTCAATAATTACGTTACCTAAAAACAAATTTGAATTTAGTATAAATGGGATGAAATTATGACTAATTGAGATTCATTAGCCTATCAACTTTATCGCGGTCAGTTTTCAGTCTATGTGGATGCAGCCGAATTATTATGATTAAAGCTGCTCTCTTTTAAAATGTAATAAATAAGTAGGAACGTAACGTAATCTACGCTTAATCTATAAATCTCTAAGTCTCTAAAATCCATAAAAAATCGAATTTAAAGACGACTGCTGTCTGTAGTCCCTGTCGAGGTCTAAATATGAAAAGTAGGTAACAGCTGTAGATACACACAAAAACTCCGTAACATTCCGATACCCCGGTTTATAGAACTAGCTTTTCGACCTCGGCCCCGCTAAGCGTAATAACGTTAATAATATTATAGCCTATGACTGAATAATGCAGCTTTGTATTGGAGAAAGAATTTTCAAAATCGGTTCAGTACTTTTGGAGCTTATTCGATACATAACACAATACGTAACAACAAACATAGTATTAGTAGATATAATAGACAACGTAAATACTTACCTTTATTCATTTTTATGCGCACTTTTCACTCACTCAATTTAAAACAGCTAAGATAATAAAAACTGCAATATTTACACAAAGACTGTCGGATATTTTTTCCTTTCCGGTGTCAAATGACAAATAAATTATTGCATCACAGGCAGATCTATTTATAGGACACGTAGGTAGCAAAAAATCAAGAGGGAAATCCCCGCTATGTCGAAGTGAAGCAAAGTAAATCCCCTTAGTGGTTGCATAGTAGCAGGGAGTTCCCCGCTTTAAGGGACCTTTTACACGTAGTTTCAACATTTTAATCTTAAAATATAATTAAATTATTAGAAGTGATCAGTACGGGGTATTGAAACGTATTTTATTCCCAGAATATCGACATGCCACCCACTGGTACCTTTATAGTGAACTTTTTTCATAAAGTTTCTGGTACTTAGAAACATCGTATATAGTCATTTACATGAAATTGTAGATAATTGAGCATTTATTTATAACCAATTAAAATCGCGATATGCAATTTTTATACCCAACTTTACAAAACCTCTTATATCTCCTAAACTAAATGCCGCGCACTGGACCCTTTTCGCTTGGACTTCCACCAATTTGTAAAAAATAATATTATACTTTATTTAAATATTTTTTTGCATATATAAATGTTTTTGACTTTTACCCATGGGAACTAGATTTCGGTTTACTGCCTCCATGTTCTTGACTAACTATTGGAACCTCAGATGTCTCCGCTACCTGAACTTTTTGATCAGAACATTTTTTTTGTCTAGAATAAAAAAAGGAAAATGTTATATATTGCACTCATCAAATTTAAATATTTGTATTTTCTGTACCTATCTATTAGACTTACTCATTTAAAGTGTTTTCTGATTTCTCTGATAAATTGTACATTTCCAATTGATTTCTTTTTTTTTAAGAAAAGTATCTTCACGCCCATATCCCCGAAGAGCTAGGCAGAGGTACAACCAAGGCACCCACGACTATCGGAAGACACTAAGTCCCACAATGTGATAAGTAGCAAGCCTATCGCCAACCGGGCACATTCCCAATCCCGACCAATCCGACCAAAAACAAAAAGAAAATTAGAAAAATCCAATTTTCTTTTTGTTGGCCGACCCCAGATTCGAACCAGGGACCTCATGAAGTCAAGTCCAACACCCGGACCGCTAGACCACAGAGGCGATAATATATATTATACCTATAGTATAGATTTCTTTTTATGTAACAAAATTGTAATTATAATACTAATTTACTAGACCCATATTACATATTTTTTCGTTATTTACATATATATTTTCATATACATATATACATAAAAACAATCCGCGTCATTGACATAAATTTCAACTTGATACATTATGTCGTCAGGAAAAAAAAACTGAAAAAAGTCTTCTAAAGTCCCCAGACCTACAAACGAGTAAACTACGGTACGAGTATAACTGGCATAAGGATACTATTCTAGATTATGTAATGTAACATCACAAGTACCTACTAACAATAAGTGCGGAGCATCAAAGAAAAATATTGAAAAAAAAATCATAAGAGACCCAAACATAATATTACTGTTTTAGGTTTAAATTTACAAGGCTAAAACCACGGGGCACAGCTACTGTACGCATAACAGTTAAATATTATAAGGTGGGTAGGTAGGTACTTACTTTACAACATCAGTCATGTGTTTTTGTCTCATACGTCCACATCGTTTCACTGATCTCCGTTTCAATGTTTGTTTGTTACCCATTTTTCGCTATAGATGTATGTATAGGTGCTAACTGCTAAGTATATAGGTAGGTATAAAATATGCGTAAGCAAATTTTCAAAATGTTATAAAATAACCACTTCCTAATAGAATTTACAAACTACGACGCGGGTATGGTTATAACAAAAAAAAACACTTTTTTAAACAAATAGGATCACTACGAAAATACACTTTATAGTTTTAAATCGTAAAATATACTTTGTGATTTTAAATGACGAAGCGACACACGTCCGACTAGCAAGGCGCCTCAGCGGTCACTGTCTCTCAACGTAGAAATGAACGAGAAGCACTATAACGCGGAAAGGATTCTTATAAGTTCTTGCAAGTTATACTACAAATTATTTAATTATTTACAAATACGACTTTTAATCAAAATTTTAATCCATGTATATGAAACATTAATATATCATACATCATTCAAATTAATTTGAATAATGTACCTTGCAAATTGTTTAACAAATAATGAGCTCGAAATTAAATTTTGGACCTTACTTTGTAATTTTTTTCTATCGAGTAAAATAATTATAATCGTGTTATGGAAGGCGTATTATTATAAAAAATATGATCAAGATTCACATATATTTTTTTTATCGTCTTATCTCGTAAGCTTTAGGCAAAAAATTGTTTTAAAAAAGCCTGTTTTTAGGACTCACCTCGCCTTAAAACTAAGACGAATTTTTTTAAAAGGTGATTAATTTTAGTTTCCTAATAAACTACTCTTGTTTTATTACAATTGATTGTTAAGTTGTAGTAGGGTAGCTGACGGTAGCCCTATGATTAAAATAGAAGATTTTATGATATCAGCATTGTAGAAGATTCGTCTAAAAAGTATTTACGAAAGTATAATTCCATAATAATTATGACATTTGACTTCAAGGGGTTCCGTGTTCGATTCCCGCAACAAAATACAAATCCGTTATTTTTTTTCAGTTTTCTGATAAAAAAAATGTTGCTCGGGATTAGATATGTGCCAGGTTGATGATAAGCTTACCACCAGGAGTTCTGCTGGTTTAAGGGTTTTATTCCGGTATTTGATAAATATTACCGGTACTAGACAAAATAACGTAACATGTTAGAATGAGACACGAGCTTTTATTTAGTTTCAACCTCATCTAAAGCGATGTTTCTTATGCAATCTTACAAGACATACTTAGTCCATTTCCCGGTTTTCAAATGAGTTGAAATTTTGCATGCATTTGTAAATCGGGTAACAATTGAAAATATGCGAGAATATTTGCGTAATATTTTGATATGGAGTCGATATAATAATGGAACTCGAAAGTGGTTATAGGAACTGGTTGAAATTGAAGTCATTTTTTAACACTTTTACTGTATTTATTTGTTGTGATGCGTGAACGATCAAACAAACATTCACGAATACAAAAAGTGTTTATGATATCTAAGCATCCTTATAACGTACTAGCTGTTGCCCGCGTGGTTGATTAGCCCACAAGAATAAGTTAATCCAAGTTACCTACCCTCTACCTACCTCTAGTGTCTAATTTCATGAAAATCGGCTTAACAGTTTTTGCGTGAAAAAGTATCAAAAAACAAACATGCAAACTTTCGCATTTATAATTATAATATGTAGGATTCTAATTATTTACTAATACTCTTGCTATGAGTGAGCCAAGACTAGCGAGTCAGCCCAGCTTTGCTCGTAAAACATAACATAACCTTGTGAAAATCCGTTCAGTAATGTTGGAGTTTATAAAATACTACCGGCCCGCCCCGGCTTCGCACGGGTTATAAACCTTCCTCCTCAATCATTTTATCTATTAAAAAACCGTATCAAACTCCGTTTCGTAGTTTTAAAGATTGAAGTATACAAAGGAACATATAGACAGAGGTCTGGAAATAGGACAGATCGCTTCTGTGGTGTAGCGGTTTAGTTGTCGGACTTAACTTCAAGAGAGAGGGGGAGAGAGTGAAAGAGAACGTACAGTTATTTATCCCTATTTACCGTAAACTCCACTTTTCTTAAACATTAATACGCGTCAAATCGATAAACTCCTCTGTTTCTATATCGAGTGAACAATTTAAGCGCTGTAACACTGCAAAAAACACTTGGTTTTAATAATTACCTGGATATGTCATTTAAGTACACAAAAAATGAGTATTTTCCTCGATTTCCCTGGGATTTCATCATCAGATCCAGACGGATTACCAGATGGCGGCTACAACACCACGTCATGAGTAAGTTCTAATTTAAACATTAAACCTGTTTGAACTCTGTTTAACTGCGTTTGATCTAGGTTTGAACTATGCTAAGACCAAGTCGGTTGACCTCGAAACCTAACCCTGCCCATGATGTGAACACTCCCAAGATACTAATGAAAGACCATTGGTGTGTCCTGAACTTTATTGACTAGTGTCTAGTGTACACTGAGCCTAATAATCAGGGTTAAGAACGAACTACATGGCATTGGTAAGCAGGTAACATGCCAATCCAAAAATTTAAGATTGACTGAAAAACATGATCAACTTTTATCCGAAGCCGGTTACAAATGTTGACACACAAAATAAAACTTTGAATATGAAAATGCATCTCGTCGCGGCGTAGCGGGTTGCCGCTCCGCACGTCTTACACTGATAGATAACAACGAAAATTGGCAACGTCGCACTTGTACTTAACGGGTACCTTAATTAGATATCGGTTTTTATACTGGTATTAATACCGGTACTCGCTAGGTACCGGTATCTGGACGATACCGGTATACGGAGTACCGGTACCAACTTTGGAACCGGTATCCAGGTATCGAAACGGAAAGAACCGCTAATTACCGGTAAAATACCGGTATTTTAGTACCGGTTCCAAGCCTTGGTCGCTGCGAAACTACCACCTAGTCAGACGTCATGGTATTAGCGACGGTAAGCCTTTGCTCGCCTTTGACAAATACCCTAGCAGGAAAGCAGATGGTCTATTCTACAAAGGAACCCGGACCACTACGAATGAAATTACATAAACATAGGTGTGAGTATTAATAGATCCATTAGACTTTTGATAGGCTTGCCACCTATCCACATTGTGGAACTTAGTGTCTTCGGCTAGTCGTGGGTGCCCTGATTGTGCCTCTGCCTACCTCTTTGGGGATATGGGCGTGAAAACACTTTTTTTGTTTTTAGACTTTTGTACGGAGAACAATAATTCGCAAGTATTGTTATTCAAAAACACTTGAGCTATTCTTGGATATAAATTGAAAAGTGAAATCCCTTTGTTATGGAAAAGCAGCGTAAGTGCTTTGCTTGAGGGTACACAAAGCGTTCTATTAAACATTCTCTTTTTTGATGGCAAAATACAGCGAATAAGCACGGGGCTCCCCTGATGGTAAAACATAATCGCAGCCTATAGATACCATAGTTGACGCGTTTCTGTCCTGTGACAAGGGTGTCAGACCGATAGTGGAAATCCTCGATACAGCGAAAAAACATGGGGCTTCCCTGATGGTAAAATATAATCGCAGCCTATAAATACCATAGTTTGTGCGTGTCTGTCCTGTGGCCAGGGTGTCAGGCCAATTATGCAAATACTCTATCTACCCTAAGGACCGGAACATGACACTATCATTATGGCGGCAGGAATAGTTAATTTAATGTAATCCGGGCAAGTTCCTGCACAGGATTCTATTACCAGTGGTATTGTTGGTAATGACCCGCTTTGCCTTTGCTTCGCTTCTTGCGAGTTGCCAGACAGGACTGCAGATGGTCAATTTTACACAAAGAACTCGGACCATCACGGGAAGACCTAACCCAAGCATAGTCATTAAATATATTCATAATTAAATGTTTATATTAAATCGCCTCTGTGGTCTAGCGGTCTAGGTGTTGGACTTGACTA
>DVZK01000237.1:0-13189 GCA_018236665.1 Calephelis perditalis | reverse complement strand
TATTATTATTAATATTTATTTTCACTATCTATTATTTTCTACATTTATATATTTAACATAAAAAAAATAATAAAAATATAAACATAAACATTATTATTATTAGCACACAAAGGCGGTCTCAACTCACAAATACAGGATATGCTTACATGAGATGATGAATTTTCTTACCATCATAACATAAGCCTAATATAGCAACTATCGCATTTTATAAAAGCTTAAAAAATATGCACATGCCTCCAAAACCGATAAGAAAGATCAGAGTTACTAAATGTTTGGTTTATGGTCGATTAACAAAGCAATAACGTCCAGTTAATCATAATAGGTACAATACCCTACTCTTACTCCCACGTCTACTCACCTGTCAGAAACAATAATTACGGGGTGGCAATCCCACCGTATTTATAAATGCTGTCATTCACACTTTCATAGCAATATTTTTACTACTCAATTTGTGTACATTTCAGGACCTTGATACAACGAAAAATAGCTTGAAAGATAAAGAAGAAGAAATTAAAAGGTTAAAAAGGAAAATGAAACAATCAATTCGAACACCACTACCTTATGGAAATGAGAATATAGCCTCTATGATACTGAAGACTCTAAATCAAAGCAAAACTGATATATTCGCTTCTACTGCTCAAGTAGATACAATGTATTACAATAAATGCAGTTATTGTGATAAGGTATTTTTGAATCAACTGTATTTAAAAAGTCATATTTCTAGAAGACATGAAGGTATGGCTGATATTCCGCAAAAGGACACCGAAGATAAAACTCAGATCATCCCAGAATTTAATAATGAAATTTCTGAACTTAAATTAAAACTAAAACAATTGGAAGATTTATTGTTAACCAGTTCTAATAAGATAGATCCCCCTGTAGTTGAGAAAGAAACTAGCAATAATGATAAAGCTCCAACTAAAGCAATATTGCCTTCAAAAGAAATGAAAGATGCTGAGGTATCGGCTACAAATGAAGATGACCTATTTGAAAAAATACAAAAATGGAAAATAAAAGAGCAAGAAAACTATAGCAAGGAACTCAATATACTGCGCACACAAATTGTTGATATGATTAATAATAAACAAACACAAAATAATGTTACTTCAGAGATGGAGTTGACAAAAATTGAAGAACTTCAAAAAACTATAAAAGAACAAGGCGTCGAAATACTAACATTGAAAGAGAAACTACAAAAACGAAATGATGACGAAGCTAATAAAAGATTAGAAATAGAATCACAAATTAACTATTGGATTAAACAAGCTGAAATTCAATCAAGCCAATTTGCGTCTTTACTCCAAAAATTCAATGCAGTAGAAAATGAAGCTAAAGAATATCGAGCTAAAGCTGATGCAGAAGCTCAAAAATCAACACAATTGCAAAAACTGTTACAAGAACAGATGATTAAACAAACAAATGTAAATTCAAATGAAAACCACAAGGTATGACTTAAAATGTTTAATGAACGGCCTTCTTGGCTATTGAGGAACCTTCAATAATATTAACAAGTATTTTATTATGTTTTAGGAATCATACACTCAAATTGAACAACAAAATCAACCAATTGAAGTAACGAGAAATAGTTTTAGTAATGATAAAATACCAGTGGCATATGACAATACTTTTAAAAGACTACAACAAAAGGCACAAGAGCTTCTTAATTTACAAAATATAAATTCTTCTGACACTTCAAGTGGTAGTGACTTAAATATAACGAGCAATCCAAAACAAAATTTGGAAAGACGACAAAATTTACAAACAGGATCAAGCAACATACAGATTGTCAATCATAAAGTATTAAAGAATGAAATAGTTTCATCGCCAAAAAATAGCGCCGCCATAAATAAAGATAATTTAGTTAAAAAGAAGCATGCAGAGAAGAAGATGAAATCTAAGCAGAAACAATTAAAGTCTAAATCTCCAAAACAAAAACCACGAGTTACCACTGAAAGGTATTAGTAGTTTCTCTTATACTTTTGAAAATATTTTCATACTTATTAAAATGTTTTTGCGATTAGTAGGAAAACCCTCGATGGTCTATTATAATAGTCAACCGGGCACAAATACAGTCCCGGGTAACGTTGTTTTTTTTTAGGAAATTGAAAACATACATTTTCTTTTTTTGTCCGACCCGGGACCTTGTGGAGTCAAGTCTAACACCAGACTACTGCACCATAAAGGCTCGAACTACTAGATAAGTTTTTTTATGATAGCTAATAGGCAAACAAGCTGCCGGATTTCCTGATGGTAAAAAACTCGTGCTGACTAGAGACATCAAAGATGGTAATGGTGCGTTGCAAAACTGGTGCTGGGATGTTAGACTTCGAGCAAAAGTAAGTTGACAGGCTATCTTATCCTCCGAACCGGAACACGCCAATGGCAAGGACTGACGTTATGGCAGCCTGAACAGGTAAGGTTGTGGTACCAATCTAGACAAGTCGCTGCAAAACTTTACCACCTAGTCAGATGACACGATGTTAGTCACAGTAAGCTAATGCTCGCCTCTTAGGAGCGAGCGAGCAGAAAGGCGAATGGTCTTTTTTGCAAAGGAGCCCGGACCAACACGGGGAGAAGTTGTTTTTTTGTACAAGAGGAGGCAAACGAGCAAGTGAGTCACCTGATGAAAAGTGATCACCGCCGCCCACGGACATCCGTAACACCAGAAGTATCACAGATACGTTGCCGACCTTTAAGGAATGAGTACGCTCTTTTCTTGAAGGATCCTAAGTCATAATCGTTTGGGAATACTGCCCTCGGTAACTGATTCCACAAAGGTGTTATGCGGGATAAGAAACGTCTTCGGAATCGCACACTCGTAGATCGCCACGCATCAAGATGATGGGCAGGATACTTTAGGCTCTGACGCGATGTCCGAAGGTGGAAATCAGCGGCTGGAATCAAACCAAACAACTCCTCAGAGCATTCCTCATGATAGATGCGGTTGAGAACACTGAGTGACCTAACATCTCTACGCAACGCCAGGGAATTAAGCCGATTGGTAATTGCCTGGTCATTGACAATTCGAGTTGCTCTACGTTGAATGCGGTCAAACGGTAGGAGCTGGTATTGTGGAACCCCTGCCCAGAGTTGAGAACAGTACCCTATATGAGGCCGAATTTGCGCTTTGTATAGTTGTAAACAATGGGACGGCTTTACTGAGCACACAAAGTTTTTCAGAGGCTATTTTAGCCTTCTCCAGATGACCACGAAATTGAACATCACTCGAAATGTCAACGCCGAGTACACCAATGCAGGCTGTGGCACTTAGGGAAGGGCGTTTTTTTAGCGGAAAACGCCCAAACATGTATCTTGTTAGGGTTAAATTGCACTAGATTCTACTGGCCCCAAAACGAAATTTCAGACAAATAATTGTCAATTTTAGACACAAGTTAGTTCCGGCTCTCGATGACATGTTCCCGAGATATATTATGTTGGCCAAAGTATACGGCTTCCCTAGTAGTGTCGTCTGCATAGCAATGAGTGTTGCTAATTTGCAACATGTCATTGATATGCAGAAAAAACAAAGTAGGAGAAATCACACAGCCTTGGAGAACACCAGCATAAACAGGCTTGGATTCCGAGCACACACCGTCGACAACGACCCTTATACTACGCTCCATCAAAAAATTAGTGATCCATGTACATAATTTCTCAGGAAGACCGTAAGAAGGAAGCTTCGATGGAAGCACCTTGTGCCACAACCGATCAAAGTCTCTCCCTATGTCCAAAGTGATAGCTAATGCTTCTCCCTAGCTTTCGACTACTTACGCCTATCTGTGTGTTAATTAAACTAAAATATCACCAGCTGAACGACCACGACGGAAACCGTATTTAAGATCATTTAACAGCTGGTGCTCCTCTAGAGTCTAAGTAGCTTGCAGTTTGTTATAGATTCCATAACTTTGGAAAACAAGGAAGTTATAGCTATGGGCCGGTAATTGGACGGATCCGAGCGCTTACCTTTTTAGTTATTAATATACATATTTTTTTATGTTTTAGTCCTATCAGAGTAATAAGGGCTAAGGTAACAGAAGAAGTGAACAGCCGTCTAGCGGGTCTGGGAGTGGATCCATTAAAGAACAGATTACCGAAAAATGTGTTTTTAAAGCAACGCCTATTATTACAAGAACAACACGGAGCAAAATCCAAGGTAAGTATAACAAAAAATCGTATTTTTTTTCATCGGATAAGACAACGAGAAAGCACACGGATCTCCTGAATCCTGATTACCGGGCTGTTGGGCCTAATGTGCAACTCTTCCGATTACCGCATCCAGCCCAGACGGGAACACGACAGTGTCAAATAGAATAGAAAATAGTTTTATTCACGTTCACCTTACAGGAGGTACTTGTGACGAGTCTATATAATACTGAAAACTACCACCGGATCAGAACGCGGCCACACATTGAGAAGATCCGGCAAGAAAGTCAGCAAGCTTGTAATTTTTTCCCTATTCTATACAAATTTATTAGTAATACATCACACATTATTATTAATAAGAGATTGGTATGAGAAGCAATTAATACCAAGCACTCCTATCCTATAGATATTCAGCAAAGGCTTATATCCTTTGCTATTTCACTTTGACATATTTTTTAAAATTTATTTAATGGCAGGTCTTTCATATAATCTTTAAGTTTATTGTAAAAGCGTATATATTGGCCCATGAAAGAATGGCTTTAAACTCTGTGGAGACGAGACAAATGCACCGCAAGATCGTTTCTTAATAAAATACTGTCATTAAGACGCGTGGCAGCAGAAACAAGTAGGGCGGTGGATCCCCGTGCTGGTCTTGGTAATGTCATAGCAATGATTTGGTAATGTCTTGGTAACCTATCCGTAGTCGCCTCTAAGGAGCTATCATGCAGAAAAGCAGATAAATTGCTGACCTCTCAATTAAAAAAAAACCTATTCTACACCCGGAATAACACGGGAAGAAGGTCAAAATTAGTGATAAAATAGCTTATTATCTAAAACAATTTTCACATCCAATTTAGAAGTTTTTACTCACGCCTTTGGATAAAAAAAACTTACTGTATACTTATCTTTATATGACTAAACTTTTATATTAAATTTCGAACGATTATTCAAAGGCAATGCAAGGCAATTTGGGAGAGCAAAAAAAATTTTTTTAAGTAACGAATACTGATTTTTTTCTAGCAATTTCCCATGCGAGAAAATGTATTGCACCGTATATTATCACACATAGATGCGAGTGCTGGTAGTTCAGACAAAAAATCTTTTGATAGCGAGAAAGTCACGAACACTGTTTCCCCAAAGAAATCACCAAGATCATTCAGTTTATCATCAGTTCTTTCAAATGTGAAAACAAAAACACTATCATTAGTAAAATCCAATGATTCACGAAGTAAGGAGCCTAATCCTTATGAAGACGTTGCTAAAAAGGCGATAGCCTTATTAAGGACACCGCCAGGTTCTGCTCATTCTAGTCCGAAAACAAAAGACCATCTAGTGAAGCAGCAAAATTCTTTAACTTCCAATATTGAAAAAGAATATGAAGACTCAAAGAAAGATATTCGAAAATATGATCTAAAAGTTCAGTCCCCGAAAGCTAAATTGTATTTGAATACTGAAACAGAACTTAGCGATGAAGAAAACTGTTTATCATTAGAGCCATCCCCAAATGTAGTAAAATTAATGAAATCGCCTGACCGACTTCTTCAAAACATTGATAAAAATAACCATAGCATTGATGAGACTAAAATCAAAGATGTGATTAAAGAAAACAATGAAAATAGTAGTGATGGCATTGAGTCTCTTATAGATTCTCCACCGAGAAGAGCAATGTCTGAAGACAATCTGAACAACATGAAACAAACAAAAGGTGTATTAAAAAATGCCTCCTCTGCGTCTTCCATTAGTAAGAAGAAAGTGTTATTTGACATGAACGCGATACAAATAAAATCTGTAAGTGCATCTCCATCACAAAGTACCACAGAAAAGAGTGAAGGGAATGAGCAATACGAATTGGGAATACAAAATTTAGATACTGATGAATGGGATTTATCGAGGTAACGTATACGCATCCATACATATCTTCACGTTAATTCCCTTGCGTTGTAGGCAGAAAGTGTCAAAGACCAAGTGCTACAATCATTGCAGACAGCCTAGCTTCCTCGACATTCTCTTACCTTTTCGAAACCACGAAAATTTAGAATTAAATTTAGCTCAATTTTAGACGAATCTGAAAAGAACACGTCCCCGCGGACCTACGTTCATCCTCTCATACCATCTGCTTTTTTTCCATGTAACCATATCAACAAAGCATACCTTGTCTCATTTTTATACCAATACTTATATTTTTTTTAATTTCATTCAGTTTAATAATAAAAAAATATAGTCGGCGTTAAGATGTGACGACCCAATCGCTCACTGGTGTTAATCTATTATTTTGGCTATTGGATTATTTCCTCAGTGCAGTCAGTCACAACATGGTGATGTACATCAGGTCGAACGGATTGGACTAACGCACTAGTAGTATTATTCTGTGCTAGCGGATAGGGATCCCGGTAGGTATACATGCTAACGTACCCAAGACACAATCAGATAACGATCCATCAGTGTCAAATTAGGAATCGCGCATACTTGAATGGGCCGCATCGGTGAGCATCGCAACGCAATAATCCTCCTACATTGCTTTCATACATTTTGTATGGAGCACGGAGTACGGCCAGCGCACCGTAGACGGGGCCGTATCACGGCGGATTTTTGGGCGACAATCCGCGCGCTCGCTAAATAGAAGAGAGCGTCTAAGTAAGGCCTAGTCCGCACTACTCTCTGCGTTCTGCACTGCGGTTCGGAATTATTTTTTCAAATAATTCCGAACCGCATCGCGTAAATTTGCATCAGATTACAGAAATTTTTCGAGCGAATTTTTTACCGCAAGTGCGAATACTTATATGTGTTCAAATTGCGAGAAAAAAGTACGAGGTAAAAATTCGCAATGCGGACTAGGCCTAAAAACGATACTAATTACCTGGAGGCTTATCACATTTTTACGCTAAAAAATATGTTAAAGCGCTAAAGATAGAGCATCTTTAGGGGTTGGTTCTTTGAGCGTTAGTTATCTCATACTATCAGTAGAGAACATTTATTTCCTTTTTAACTAAAACTAAATATTCATTTCAGTATCGAAAACTTATCATTGCCTGATCCTACGAAGGAGCCAAATAAAGTAAAGATGGTCTCACACCAAAGTCCTAAGATTGCAGAGTTAAAAAAGACAATAGAGTCGCAACTGGCAAGACGCGACCCAACATTAACAACAGCTCTTATTGGTGGTGTGGATATGCTGTCAGGACCTCTGCGTAAGGGAACAAGTCTTGGTGGTAGTAACACTAGTCTTGGGAGCTCAATTTTAGACGAATCTGAAATTGTTCCTGTTCGTCCTATGAACTACGTAGGTAACATGTCATTGCCAAAAGAGAATAAGATATAATTAATCAAGTGTTAACTGAATATATTATGTAAGGATAAACTACAAATAAATAAGTCAGTTTAAACTCTAGTTTTAATCCACTCACAATTATTTCATCCTTATGTTCACTATTTTACACTTAGAAAATTGACTGGTTGGATGTTCTTAAAACGCGATCAGATATTCAGAGAACATACAATGTTCATTCTACTATGGATATATAAACTAACTAATTAACTGGTGGATCACGCCATTTCTATAGCAAGGATAGGGCCAAGAGATTTTCTTCTGGACCAAGGAGCAGACGGACAATGTTTTTTTGCATGCGAACCAACATACGAACATGCATACGGCTGCTACGAGACAACCATGGCGTTTATAAACCAAAGACGTTATGGGTGCGTCCCTGTCTTGGGATTTTTTTTTTTGTTATGTTTATCAAATAATGGCCTACTGTAAAAAGGACTTAGAATAACCCAAACAAATAAAACATTGGAATGGTCTTAAAATTTTATTTGACAGATAACATTTACGTCTCCTTCTTTGCTTCTGTCTTACCACCACGAATCCTACCAGTTCTGCGCGCAGCAATAAGACCAACCTTGCGACCGGCCGATGTTCCTCTCTTGACCGTAGATGCCTTACCTATAAACACATTTTAAAAATTAGCAAATGATACTAGCTACATACTAATCTCTCTACTCCTATTATTCATTACTTTTTTTATAACATATCTATGCTTTCAAGAACTATTAAAATATAGATTAGCTTTTAAGATGGATTTAAACTCCCCTACCCAAAAATAAATCCATGTTACAGAAACATTTTAACGATAGGCCTATTTTTCCGAAATATCTTTTATGTAAAAACATAAAATTTCATTACATTTTTTATGTTAATTACTTATATATTTTGGTAATTTTTTTCTCTAAACAAAATTTATTAAATCTATTTTTCATCAATAATTAATTTAACTGATGATTTTTAATGACTATGAAACAAACAAAAGACAAAAGAGACTAACAGGGAGTTTAATTGTCAAGGACAAACATAACTTTTTTTAAAACTTGTTTTGTTTACAAAATATTAGTATTGAGTTGGCCCCTAAGAATCTACTGCATATTAGGAATGATCAATGTAAAACTCAGTAGTTTTTAAGATTACAATCAATCCATTCCAAGTATAAAATAATTTTAAATAATCTATACATACACACACACATACATATCTTCACGCCAAGTCGCTTACGAGGTAGGCAGGAAGTATCGAGTGCCAAACCTGACGATCCTGACAGAGCCGTCTGGCTTCCATCATATTCATTATCCTTTTCATACAAACATGTCAGTTTCAGGGACTCTTGACTCCACCCTCGCATAGTATCCGATCGATCTGATCGTGGAATCTCAACCTTGGTCTCCCTTCATCCATCCAGATTCACATTGTATATCTGCTATGGCAATCTTTTATCTGTCATTCTTTCCACATGTCCGAACCAGTGGAGCACGCTCTTTCTCATTTTAACATCAACACTTTCTTTCAATCCCACTCTTTCTCAGTGTCAGTGTTACGAATGTGGTCAGCAAGCATTACATCACAGATTTTCCGTAATAATCTATCATTTTTTATCTAAAATTTAACATCATATAAAAATACGGATATAGCCTTACCTATGTGTTGATGGTTACCACCACCGTGAGGATGTTCTACAGGGTTCATAGCCACACCACGTACATATGGCCAGCAGTTACGCTTCACCTTATACTTGTGGTATGCACGACCAGCCTTCAGGATGGGTTTGTCAACACGACCACCACCAGCAACAATCCCTGAAATACATATTTAGTGTGAAAAAACACTTCTCAACATACCCCATTAAATAAAATTATAATTTATCATCAGAAAGAGCCTCTGTGTAATCATAGCCATTTCTCAGAGTAGGTAAGTGAAAGTCATCATAATGAATTCTAGAAATATGTTTAAGTCAAATATAAAATACTATTTTTATTGCTTACATTATAAATTACTAGCTGACCCTGACATTCTGCTATTTTTTTAATGTAATTTTAGTGAAAAGTGGGGGTGAATAACCCTTATCATCTATGGGTATGAAAAATAGATTTCGGCCGATTCTCAGACCTGCTCAATACGCTCACAAAATTTCATGAGAATCAATCAAGCCGTTTTGGAGCAGTGAACGGGAATGAACATTCTGACACGAGAATTTTATTTGTAAGATAACCTCACAACATCCTTCAACAAACACAGAATCAAATAAAATTATCTTGTTTTACAGTACAATTTTCAATCATCAATCACTGACTATCTAACTAATAAATATAGATTAAAGTACTTCCAAGGTTAAATCTAGTATTAGTCTATTAAATTGTCAACTATAATATCAACTTAACTTTTACCTTAGTCATTGTTTATTGATAAGACAGTATGTCATTGATTAGTGAAACTCAATCAAACTAAATTTTCAAAAAAGAAAATTAACTCGTTTGAACTTTTCCATTTATTTAAAGCAAAATTATTTTCTACTTAAGCTGAATTTTGCACTTTACAACTTCTAAATGTTACCAATGTACAATTATTAAGTTGTTTTGATGCTTTACTACTTTTTTTTATAATGTAATAATTATTATGATAGCTTCAAGTTTTAAATGATTATTACTTGACATCTTAAACACGAGGTTTGAGTTTTAGACATCACCAAATTAGCAGCTAGACATTTTGTGCAAATTTTAAATTGCAAAAAAGGGTGCAGAAAAAGTGTGACATCTTTATCATTTAGTAAATGTGTCCTCCCGTAACACACACACACATTTGTTTAACATTTTTTTTTCCATGAGATTTATTTACACAAAAGTATTTACTCACCAACCATTCCTCTGTTACTTGAAGGTAAGACTTTCTTGGCACCTGAGGGTAATTTGACTCGAGTGCGCTTAGCATCTGGGTTGTGACCAATCACAGTTGCAAAGTTTCCTGAAGCCCGAGCTAACCGGCCTCGGTCACCCATTTTCTCTTCCAAATTACAAACAATTGTACCTTCAGGCATAGCACCCACAGGCATGACATTTCCTAAAAAAGATTTTTTCACAATACAAAATTAAAATTTCTATATTATTATAAAGGCAAAGTTTGTCAACATTTACATACAAAATACATCATTTTACAATATTCCAGAGTAAAAAAAACTACAATGTGTTGCTTTTATTTTTGAAAAAAAATAGCCTATGTTTGAACTCAGATCTGTAACTACATGCATATCAAATTCCATCAAAATCTGATCAGTAGTTAAGCTGCGAAAGAGCAACAGAAACTAACTTACACATTTTAAATAGTATGGTAGGTACAGCTTAAATAAATTATTTCATATAATAAAGTATCCAATAAAATTGTATAATTATATCATAAAGTATATAAAGACAGTGAGTGATGCTTTAAAATGGAATTAACTGTTTGCAAGTGTTAAATATGTATAAGTGTATTTATTTATTCTCGTAAGAAAATATATTTTATATTTCTTTAAAATACTACTCACCAACTTCAAGGGTAGCTTTCTTTCCACAGTACACAAACTGGCCTGTGTAAAGTCCTTCAGGTGCAATGAACAGCTCTTTACGTGTCTTAAATTTATAAGGGTCACGGAAATGGACGACAGCTAATGGTGCGCCTCGTCCTGGATCATGAATGATATCCTGAAACATCAAACGGAACACTATAAAAGAGTACTTATATGAGTTACACTTGTAACATGTTTAATAGTTTTATATGTTGTGTTCACTTACACCTTTGATGATTTGCAAAAATGAGCAATTTTCGCAAATTCCCTTTCCTATTCTACAAAATTTTAAGTAGAGGGGTTATGAAAATGGTACAAAGAAATAACTTTTTGCAGCTGTAGCTATACTTACCTAACAGTTTTAATTTATTTTTTTCAATACCTAACAGTTTTAATTTATTTTTTCAACTACAGACCATGTAAAGTTCACGTGAAGTAAATACCCAACCAAAGTAACCTAAGCTTGAAACTAATATGAAATCTGTAATGTAATACTTAGTATAGCACATAAGTGTGTAAACAATAGGTTAGAAAATGTTAGCCACAAACCTTAACCACTCCTTTTATGTATCCATGACGCTCTGCATAGTCAAGAGACCGAAGTTTAGGTGCCCCTTTCCTCTTTTTGGTGTGCGATACGAAAACTGAACCGGCACCTTTACGTTGTGCACGAATTACACGACCCATTTTGTTCTCTCACTAAAATTATTTACACAATGTCACAAAAATACACAAATTAATGTGTTACGAGTAACATAATTAACACAAGATTTAATTTTTAAGACGAAATATAAAAGAAAAATTCAGATTAATAAAGATTTAATAAAGCCAAAATTAAACTCGCATACTTACATTGAGAGACACACAGAAAAAGAATTGACACTTGACAGATGACACTTGTGTCTTGACAGCCATAATTCGACGTCAATTGACAGCTGACACTTGACAACATGTAATAACGTTTAGAAACTATATAGATAATAATAAGTAGTACATACATACATACATACATATCTTCACGTCAAGTCCCTTACGGGGTAGGCAGAGAGTATCGAGTGCCAGACCTCACGATCCTGACAAACCTGTCTTGCTTCCTTCACATTCATTACCCTAATAAGTAGTGAAAACGATTGAAAGCCATGTCTTTTATTATAAACAAAACTGCATAAATTAGTTACTTCTTCCACCCTAATTTTAATTAAATAACATAACAAAATAATAATAAGTAATTGCTAACATTAAATTGGCAATTTAGTTTATCACTTCATGCATCATAAAAGTTAGAACTCATATTAATATATTTTATGAAAGAACTTCTGCGCACTACATGCTCATTAAAGGATAGCGCCCACTGTTGATGGGGCGGAGCGTGTCGGGTCGGGCTTAGAAATAGGGATACCTATATAAAGAAGTGCAACAATGTTCTATAGCAGCCTTTCCCAAAGTGGGTGATAACGCCCCCTTGTGGGCGCTGGAAACCTAGAGGGGGGCGGTATAATACTTGAAAAAATGTTTTTTTTAAACTCCAGGCGAATATTGAGAAGAAAAAAACGAGACGGGGGGCGCTATTAAGTAACTGATTTTAAAAGTGGGCCTCACATGAAATAAGTTTGGGAACCTCTGTTCTATAGGTTTTTGATGTACGCACTACGCCGACATTTTTGTAGGTAAGTATATGCCAATGGTATATGCTCATTTTAGCGACGATTTAAAGTGACGTCATGACAGTTATCATGCTTGCCAAGAACGCCTTTAAATTTGTATTCAATTTTATAGTGATGTAATCGAAATTTTTTTTACGCTCCCAGAACAGAATATTTGGACAATATGTTGACGTACACCATTGCCATTGAAAATATCTATCACAGTTTAGCGTAATAAGGATTCTTTCAAGTGAAGAAAGTAGTTTGCATGTAACCTGATTATTTTTTTAGTAAAGATAATAAATATAAAGAGTTAACTTATACAGAGAAATAAATATATTTGCATACCACAATGTCAAAAAATATGCTCCTGAAAAGTAAAGAAATACTCTTTCTTTCGTTTGATTACATTTTTTTGTTTATAAGCTAATTGAGTAACACTAATTGAGTAACACTAACTAAGTTGATAGTTGCAATTTCATTCGGTAGTTAAATAATAATTCTTATCTACTCATAGCCTGTTTTTTAATCTCAGAG
>DVZK01000236.1:0-13193 GCA_018236665.1 Calephelis perditalis | reverse complement strand
TTTTTACTATTTTTACACTTTATACTTTTGTTTTTAAATTGGCTGACCTAATCTAAATTTAAGCGACATCATTAATTATGTCGCTTAAATTTAGATTAAGTCAGCCTAATAACAACTCTATATAGACATCTTTAAAATACATCTGGATTTTCTGGATATCAATAATAAGTCGAACTGTGAAAAAAATAATATCATTCGTATTATAGTCCAAACTCTAAATAGTGAATGTCAAACATACTTATAACAATTATGACATTTGACATAAGGGACATAATGAAAGACAAGTACTATTAAGAAAGCAAGCAAGAAACTACAAAAAATACAAAATTGTCATTGCCAAATAGAAAACTAAACTCCCACTTTTCTCTTCTCATCATATTATACTCAAATAATTTCTTAATCTGATATTTTTCAAAATAGATTCAGCTTTTCTACATATTAGGCTTAAATCTCATTCGTTGTCTGAAGAATCGTTATTTGCAGTGAATAAATTCCTTTCCATATCAAATAAAAGCCGCCCCAAAGTTCTTAGTCAGTCATATCTCTACATCAAACGTAGAGATTTTCGTATAATATCTCATTGGATGCTTTGTTTCAAACGGTTCCTGCGTCGTAAGCAATTTGTCAAAAGGAAAGAAGCTTAAGTATTTTAATATACTGATATTGATACTTGTATCGTAGACATTTGTCATATCCTCTCCATGTTAGATAAAAGTAAAGTAATAGTTTTTGTATAAAATCCAAGTATAGTTTGACATTTTTTGTTTCGAACTGGTTTCTTAGAAGATATTACGATAGAGAGTAAGCCTATATTGAATACAAAATCTTTGATGTCGTTGAAAATTATAAACTTATTTTTTTTTCTTGAACTTAACGTTGCTTTAATTAAAACTTAAGTTAAAACTTCCCGCAATCACCCTGGCCACAAAAGAAATTTATGACAATTTCTTAAGTTAGCTCACTTGGACAGAGGCACGGTCAAATGAAATGATAAACTTTGTTAAAAAGTTCTCCAGAAAAATTAGACTTCTAGAAGACCCGCCCAGGCTTCTTACAAGAGAGCTTAATAATAATAAGATTGCTCTACTATTCTTACATTGATTGCACTTCGGTCTATCACGGGAAGTGCTCTGAGAAACTGTTCGATTTATTATCCGCTGTAGAGTACCATTCACAAACATCTTATTACAGTACCAAATTTCCCTCCGTAGATATTTTTACTTCACAGGCAGCGCGTATCCGAAATTCATTTAAAAAAATAGTGAAAAAAGTAAACGAGCATATTTTTTACTTTCAACGTAAAAGTAGTGTTATAACGTTGATGTCTGTTTGGTTTTGTGGACATTATTACTGTTTCTTGTTAGATCTGACGTGCACCTTCGATAAACCTTCCTTTTCGAGTACCAGCGTTGATTGATTATAAAAAAGCTATTGGTTGATAAGCTGTGGCGGCCCCTGATAGAATAGAATAGAATAGAATAGAATAGCCTATAGCCTGATACCTATTTTACAATATTTAATATCACCTTCGGTGGTTTACATGGTTAGTGGTTATGACTCCAGGCATCCATCATTGAGTATACTGTGGTACAGTATGCTCAATGATGCTGTCTTTTATATCTAACCCCTTTACCTAGAATGTCGTAGGAGTTTCTTTAAATTTTGGTTAAGATCTTTTGCTATGATACGAATTAGAAAACGACAGCCAGGAATTGCTCAGTCTGTAACCCAAATCGGGGTTTTATCCAAGGGTGTCAAGAGTCTCCGAATCTGGCGTTTTTGTATGACAGGGGTTATAAATTTGCAGGAAGCTAGGCTGGTCGACAAGTATCTGTACTCTGCGTGACGATATATTTATATACAGCACGTAGCCCGACATGCGACTGTAACCTCATTGGCATGGTTCTAACGTCTTAGGTAAGGTTTCTGCTTCTTCTGTTTAGTCATGACGGTCGAAATGAAATAAATTTTAAGACTGTACAGCACCATTCCCAGCTGCAACAGAAATTGCAACGTAACAAACACAACATGCATCTGCTGTCTGGTTCGGTAGTGGTTTTCGTACTACGATTATTGTAATCCAAGTCGGCAGTCGCTAGCGTCGCTAGCGGCTAGGTGCGAATATTCTTCTTATGTACCTAATTTACTTATTCTTCTCTGCTTCAACAATCTTAACGTCACATGGTTTAGTATCATCAGCTACAAAAGCCAGGAGCACATATTTTACTGGAAATAGTTTAGACAAAGACACAACTTACCTGATAGTAAGTAACATTAAGGTTGAAATCAATGCAGTGAGCTAGTATTAGTCCGTTTGTTTTAATTATTATAATTGACTTCTGTGTCTGATTGTTTGTACTGGGAGAAGCTTCGACTCTAAAGCACATAGAAAGTGACGAAGGTCAAAAGAGCTGTAGTGAGCTAGAAGCATTCCTTTTTTTTAATTATTATTGAATTTTGCGTTTTTTTTTCTCGTATGAATTGGCTGAAAGTAGCCTCCGTGATCTTGGTAGTGATAAGTAATAAGTATCTGTGCAATTTGAAGGAGAAGCGATGAAATATGATGGAGAAAGTTGAATTTATGGTACATATTCCGTTGACGTTACATCGGATGAGACCGAACGTCATTAATCTTCCACAAGGCGACGTGTATTATTGATAGCTAAACTAAAAGGTTATTGGTTTTTTATTTCTTTTGGCTTCAATCCAGCCCTTTTGTTAAGGGAATAAACAAATATACATATGAGTTGATGATGCAAAAACATTACGATGCGGAAGTGCTTTATTATTACTTGCGGTATATGTTACATAGATTATGATGGCGCGAATTTAATATACAAGCATACAGCTGCTTGTATATTAAATTCAGTCAGTTTTAATAGCGACATCACCCTCAATTCGACTGTATGTTATATTTTATGTATAGGGCAATATCGTCCTGATCGCAAATACACCACTTCTAACAATTCTAAGTAGGTAGGTAGTAACAGTTTAGCTCCGTATTGGTATGCTGGAAAGATCTATAATATGCATCCATTGCCCATAATACATAATACTAGTCCAGCCAATGAGATGTCTCCAACGTTATAGTGCAGCCAATCAACATAAACTTACAGTGTCTCAAGATGCCCATACTTTATAAGACGTACACTTCCCAAGGCGGTCGTAAACTCTATCCTCTGTAAATATTGTGAGGGTCTAGAGACGTTTAACAAGTGTCTGCTTATAAGTTTTACCGATATTTTTGAACATTCACAAAAAACAAACACGATATATTTATTAATATAGGGACGTGATAACTCCTTCGCTCAGTGAAAAATATAGAAATTTGATTTTGAAAGATCTGGTACGTATGTGTACGTGGTAAGTATTGTACTGGTGCAATTAGTCAGTAGATTCACCTGGTTTGGTGCCACTGTTTCTTTTTCTTTTTTTTATCGAATTTCCCTTTCTATATGAAATATATTTTATGTTTAGACTTCTGCTAAACTACTAATACTAAACAAAAACTTCCCTATGTGACGAAACTTATTAAATCTTCAAATAAAATTAAATCTCTATGATAAAGCAAAGCCGCATAATTCTATTCCAAAATGGAGGATTACATTTTACACTTATCTGAAGATACTTGAAAATAATACCACATATTTAGGTCTAGGCGAACATCAGTTGGTGATACACGGACCGTTTCTTGCTATCTCGTAATAAGAAACAATGACGAATCTCCTAAATAGCTTTTGTCGTCTTCTGGTCCGTTGATGGCGATCTTCATGAGGTTCCGGGATATATTAACCTTGGGTTGTGCAACTTAAAATGTGTCTACTCCCGCATCCGCACGCAGTTGCGTGCAAGGTGCCACAAATAAACACATGTACCGTTTTTCTCCACTGTGCAGCTGACGCTCTTGTTTTGCAGTCGGTTTAGAAGTGCAGGTTTGGTCGAAGCCTAAATGAGCTAGCTAGATAATAAAAACAAATAGATAAAACCCTGGATAAATTAAACACATTGATTCTATACCCAAAGTAAGCAAAATTGTATGATTATGTTATACGTGTTAGTCAAATATTACGTAAAAATATATTATTATCCTAGAATAAATGTACAAACATAGACAAACTTAGAAATGCAGACATCTAAATGTTCATCAAACAAAGATATCTCCGTCGGAAATCGAACTCAATCCTCGCGGTTGGCGGATGATATTGGGCGTGTTCGATATTTCGACATTTAACCAATGGCACAGTCAAAATCAGTTGTGACATAATATAACTCAGAATATTTTCATGTTTTTGTCATCTAAATCAAAGTATTACATAAACATCAAAAAATTCTATTAAAGTTGTATGGTGAAAATACTTGGTCTCCCTATATAAAAGGTAATTATATAAATTGCGCAACATGAATATCTCATCTTTATTTTCAGTAGTTTTCAAAATACCCGCAATCCGTAGAAATTGTTATATAAGTGCACTATCGCCAAGCTGCAGCTTCAGAAATGGGTCAAGGTTTTAAAAAACTTTCAAATGTGTTGCTAGAGCAAAGAATAGCGAACAAACTTTAACTTAAGTGTGTTTCTTTCATTTGGAACAAAGAGCCAGCGGTGTGAAGTAATTATTGAGTAAATAAACTATTGTTTCTTGGTCTGCTGAAGGTCGTGACTTTTATTACACTTTGTAATAGCTACTTTCACTTCAATACTTTTGACTTTTGTCAGTTTCATCAACCTTTTTCACTGAAACTAAATGCAATATCTGATATTAACAGAATGTGGAAAGAATTTTCCCCGTGTTGGTCCAGGCTCCTTTTTAGAATAGACCATCTACCATCCTTGCCAGGCAGCTCGTAAAAGGTGAGCATAGGCTTACCGTGACACCGTGACATCCGACTAGGTGGTAGAGTGTGGCAGCGACTCGCCCGGATTGGTACCACTGCCTTACCTATTCCTTCCGCCATAACGTCATGACGTGTTCCGGTTCGGAGGGTAAGGGAGCCGGTAAACTTACTTTTGGTCGAGGCCTAACATCCCGACCTCAGGTTGGCAACACACCATTACCACCTTTGGTGTCTCTAGGGGGCGTGAATTTCTTACCATCAGGAAATCCGTCTGCTTGTTTGCCTTCCTATAACATAAAAAAAAAGTTGAAAATTACAGATCTTTTTGTCTTCTTGCTAGGCTGTTCTTAAGACGCGAGCAAAGGTAATTTTGCAACTAACAATAATATTATGGCATGGTAGAAAATTTTGTAAATTCCCGTTACTCGTAGTCGGGAACTGAAGTTTGATGAATGGTTTTTCCTTCAGGTAGCCCACTCGCAATTATGCCTGGTATCGATCTCAAGCAGCGTACCTATCGGTCTATAGAAGTGCGGTATACATTTACAATACTGCAAGCACAAACGCACTCTACACTCCATACGGCACATTGTGTATGTGTACACTGTAGAATGTTTGAGATTGTTCTCATGGATGAAGCGGCACCGACGCTGACCGACTTTTAACCTGAAAATGTTAATTGCCTTATTTGTTTTATTGTATTAGTTGATAGGTTAAAATATTATAAGATATCCAGACCAACTTCTAACCTATAATACAATTTTCTAATATTTTGGCAGCAGTACACATGAGTCCAAATTATTGGTATCTCAATAAACTATAGCTAGTTTTGGCGCCATCGGGAGAAAAGATGGTCGAAGTTTTTTTCATAATTATTGAATTTCGTGTTATTATTGAGTGAAATTAGTCAATTTTGGTGGCATTTTGTACAATGTTGTTCGGTGAAAGAACACAAATAAAATAATCACTAAGAAATTAGCGTATCGTGTATTTCCTCGTTGCCGCCAAATCTCAAAACAGAGCTTGTGTAATGAGCCACCGCTTTACCCAAGAGCCTGACATGACTTCCTGACGACTTATGACTGATGACTAATTATAATCAATTGAAATTGATATAAAATTTCATGCAAATTTCTACTTGATTAATGGCTAAATACTAACGTAAAGGCCAAAACCTATAGAAAAGACTTTACAGTTATTTATTAAAAACTTTTTGTTGTATATCAGCATTTTCGCTCCTGTAACTACAGGTGTTTAGTTTCGTGCTTATTTTTGTTACGTAGTCTCAAATAAACATATTTTTAAAACTCTAGACCAAAATTCACATTGACTTGTCCCAGCTCGGGAGAAAATGCTTTTTAAAAATAGTTTTTGCCCTACCAAAAATACGATCTTAACTTTAACCGACCGCACTGAAACTATCGATGGCGCCAAAACGTCACAGATATTATATTGTGATATATTACGGTTCTTTCGAAAAACTAGATGTTCTTTTTTAATAATAATAAAAAAACTTTTTAAAAAATAATGTTCAGTATATCTAAAAAGGATATCTACGTGAAAAATAACGTGATTGCATTGACTTTTAGTCTTTTGGTTTTTTTTGACTTAAAGTAAAAAAAAACTAGGAAACAAATTTATCAATTTATATTATAAGTCATAACTATTTAAGGCAACACAGTTCTTCAACAATAAGTAAGTTTAGTAATTGTGTGGTAGTAATTTTAGTAAGGCAGAATTTATTCTATATACGCTAAGTCAAGTGCGCCGTAGAAAGAGAAGGGATACTTCCTCTCCTACGCCGCACCGGCTGTTTACTCTTCATCCGTCTTACGAGTTTTCGATCAGGTCACGTGTCCTGACGCGATTTAAAAGCTTTTACCCAATCAAAGTACGGCTTAAAAATTTAAACATCTTTTTTTAAAGAACATCTAATGCTATATCTTATCGTAATCTCGGTCACCTAGTTAGACATCGGGGAAAAAGCCTTGTTAATACTCGTTTAAAATGTTTGAAGAATTCGCGGAGTTAAATCCAATATAGCCACTTCATATCTCTAATGCAGTCCTAGACAAAGCTGGTTAAATTAACTTTCAACATTGTTTGAGGCAGATGGGTGAAAAGGCAAACATTTTCATTTCACAAATTCATTAGTTTTCCACTTCAACCCGTTCCGACGTAATGAAGATTCTTTACCTCTACCTCAGCTGAATAACTAAACCAAAATGATTTTTTACTTCAAGGAAATGTTTTCTGGAAATTTTTAAAGGTAATTTCCCGGGCTAAGCTTATAAACGTTTTTTTACTGCCAAAGAGTTAATAAATTGTTCCCTTTGTATAGAAGTTTTCTTATTAAAAGAACTTGTGTTCAGTCAGATTACTACTTTACGGTTACCTTAATTTAGTGATCACTGGTGTTATATTAACCAAGCAATATTGTTTATGTATCTAGATTACGTGCATGCAGTGACTTTATTTATTTTATTTATGTTAGAGGTCATTACAAGGCTCTCCTGATGATAAGAGACAACCGTGGCCTACAAATGCCATAGACGGGATATAATGCTGGGCTTGTTGTGCAAGTCTACCGACAACCCAACCCTCCAGGCTAGAATATAACAAAGTCATTCAGGTGGCAGGATTAGGTAAGGCGGTGGATCTTAAAGTTGCTGCACAGAACTTTACTATCAGTAATCCTGTTGGCAATGACCTACATATTTCACCTCTGCTTACCTCTTACGAGCTGCCACAGAGGGAGATGGTATATTCTACTTAGCGGACCCGGACCAACACTGGGATAATTAAATTGAAATTTGTTATTTGCTCTTAAACTGTGCTGTTTCTCTTTAGCAGACTTAAATTAAATAAGAACTAAAGAAGTTTAAGTAAAAAGTTTTCCATAGCACGTAGGTAGGAATAATCGGGCTACCAAAAGTTTGAATCATCATGGCTTAGGCAGGTGCTGGTGCCAAATGTGTTTAAAAAAATATAAACTTTTAAAGGACTGGAGTTCTGAGAAGTTCTTTGCTTTACTTTTAATACAGTTAATAAAATTCTCAAGTCACTGTGTTTGTAGCAAAACTGCGTCACTGTTTTACATTAAGTTTTCTCTGTGTGTGTATTTAGTAGCTACGAGTCATGGACGTAATTTTTTTCATACAACTGAAAGATTAGGTTGGTTCAAAGCAAATGTTTATTTTTCAGTTTTTCGACAATATACTTTAATTTTTTGCTTAACTTTAAAAAAACATACAGCTTTACATCTGCATTGCTTATTTAACTTTACTTTACTTTTTTAATACTATTTTAGTGCTAGAACTATTTAAAGTCTCGGCATATCGTTCATTGTAACTGCACGCATTTGCGGTTTTACACTTGCATTCAGTGTTTCTCAAACTTTTTTCCTTACTCATATAATAATTTATTGTAACAAAATGCCTCTCTGTGCTAATTGTAATAACTCAGTGTCAGATTGTGCCTATTGCAACGCGTGTTGTAAGCACTTTGGTTTTTGCTGTGCTTCTATTACTGAGACAGGATACCGCCGACTTGGATCTGAGCGTAAGGCTACCTGGAAATGTGGTAAATGTAAAGCCAGTAACCCGCCTTCTGTCAGTGTCACCACAGATCCACCCTCCCCAGCACCGTATTTTGATGCCGTCGCACCTGACACGCGTGAGCTGCTGGGCACCTCTATGGATCTGCTTCTTAAGGAGATCCGAGATATTAAGGATAAGGTGTCTGAACTACCGTCTTTAATAGAAGAAGTTCGGTCCATTAAAAATGAGTTAAGTAGTTTAAAACAGTCTTGTGAATTTGATCACGCGAGGCTTGATGAACATAACTTGAAAATTAATGAACTTGACAACAAATTCGCGAGATTACAGTCAGTCCAAGATCAACTGCAGGAGGCTAACAAGGAGATTCAGGTTCTCAAGTCTGAATTAGAGGAAAAGGATCAGCGTACTCGCTTGAACAATGTTGAGATTAAAGGCCTACCGGAAAGAAAGAATGAAGATTTATTTACAATTCTTTCGACTATCTCTAAAATAGTCGGACTAGAAATACCGAAGTCCGAGATTAATTACATCTCAAGGGTTCCGGTTTTTAAAGGCAAAGATAAATCAATTATTGTCGGATTTATCAATAGATATAAGAAGGAAGATTTCATTGCGGCTGCCCGATCCTGTAAAAAGCTGTCTGCGTCTGCTGTCCTCGGTACTGGTTGTGAACAGCGAATGTTCATCAATGACCATTTATCTCCTTCAAATAAGCGTCTGCTTACGTCGGTTAAGGCTGTGGCAAAAGAAAAAAAGTACATGTATGTGTGGGTTAAACACTGCAAGATTCATGTAAGAAAGAATGAATCATCTAAGGTGTATGTAATTTCTAGTGCAAGTGATTTAAACCGGTTGACATAATTTATTGCCTAGTTGTTTCTCACTATTTATATGCAATTGTTTGTAATTATTTTTTATTCAACCACTCTTACTTTTGTTACAATTTTTTACTTTTTATATGGACACCGATAACACTATCAAACTCATCTCTTAATACGTTACATAATACCTATATTTTGTCCGGTTTGTTTCTAGGTGCATTGTTTAGTATTATGCACGATCACAGTTTGGGAACCGCAGCTTTGTATACGTATTTTTTGCGAGGAGTCTTTTGTTCGTATGACAGTGACAAGGGTCCTCTATTGTGTGAGTTAGTATTGCCTAAACAGATGTTCTTGGTCAGTCATTTACCTACATTATGTTTTAATAACTCTTTAAAATTTTATTACTTTAAGTTTAATATACCGTACTTTATACAACATATCTTTGCGCTGAATCCCTTTCGTGGTAGACAGATGGGTTCTTATTTTTTACTAGCATTAATGTTTTTTTATAAAGATTTGTTACACTCCTTGATCCTAATTAATAGGTATGTTGTGTTATTTGCGTGTGTTAGTCTTTATTTACATATATATATTATCTTTTCGCCTTACGGTTTGCAGGCTAAGCCAGATAAGTGGTTCGCTTTTAAATATGTTTTTTGTTGGGTTACGATATTTCTTGCTAGTCTGATTATCTTAGATAGGATTGTGGTATGGATTGCATGTGTTTTATTAGTTACAGTTATACATAATAACTTCACGCCTAGTGTCTTGCAGGATGGTTCAGTTAATTTGTTCGCCATGAACCATGTTTTCTATTATATATTATTTTTCTTTGCTAGTCCGTTTAGTGCAAGTATTTATATACTATTAGTCATTTGTGCTAGGCCATGTACACTTATGCATAATATTATTATTTTTCACATAGTCTACGTAGCCATGTATCGCGGTGTTTTGTACGTCGTGTCATTGACTGGTGATCCGTTTAGTTTGATGTTTTTTAGTGTGTCATGTGGGTGTGTCTTTAGCCTGACTAAATATATAGAAATGTTCTTTCATAGCACGTATGTTTTGCACGGGGGGTCGCATGAGCTTTTTATATATTTTACATACCTTTTTATATATGTGGTAATAATTCGGACTGTTATTCCGATTCTGATTTTTTGTGTCATTATGCTGTTGCTAATGATTTATTGTAATTATGGGTCTTAAGGTCTATTATCAAAATGTTCGTGGCTTACGTACCAAAGTCAATCACTTTCTAAGAAATGTCCATCTTAGCTCGTATGATATTATTGCTTTGACAGAAACGTGGCTGTTAGACAGCATTAATAATTCGGAGCTGTTTCCCGCTAATTACACAGTGTGGAGGCGTGATCGTAATATTAATTTAACCAATTTAACTAGGGGTGGTGGGATTCTCATAGCTGTACGTAATGATATTTGTAGTGTCTTGAGACCTGAGTTTCATTCATCTGCTGAGGACATTTGGATAACCTTGACCATGCATACTGCTAGACCACGAATGCGGTATAAAATACACATGTGTTGTGTGTACCTCTGTGCTGAAAATAATGGTTTATCATTTAATGAGCAATGTTTCAATCATTTCGAAGCGGTTATCTCAGCTACTCTGAGTAACCCACTGGATAAATTTATTGTTTTAGGTGATTATAACGTTAGTGGTATTGAATGGTCATTGGTCGATGGTTGCTCAAATTCTATAAACGTTTCTACTAATTCGCGACTATTTGCCCAAATCATTGACTCAATAAGTGTTTGTAATTTTGGTCAATATAATACTATTGTTAATAAATTTGGAAAAATTTTAGATTTGGTATTATCCAATGATACTATTTCAGTTACCGAAGCCATTGATCATCTAGTGCCATCGGATCCTTATCATCCTCCTCTTTGTCTCTCTGCAGACTTTTTAGAATATCACGCCCTAGCTCAATCTCCTAATAATAAATATGTTTTCTCTCGAGGTGATTATTCGTCTATTTGTAGCGAACTGGTTATGACTATGTGGCGTGAAATTCTGACTTCTAAAACTCTTGATGATGCAGTTTCTTTCTTGTATGAAACACTTTATCGTTTACGGGATAAGTATATTCCTAGTAAACCAAGAATGGCTAGTAAATACCCGGTATGGTTTACTAAATCTTTAATTAAATCTATCAAGGAGAAAACTAAATATCACAACAAATTTAAAGTTTATGGAAACTTATCTGATCAAGTTTCATTTCATTGTTTACGTTCTAGAATAAAGAAACTTGAGAAGCAATGTTTTAATGATTATATATCCGTGATAGAAAATTCCATTTCTAATAACCCCAAAGCGTTTTGGTCTTACATAAAATCACTGCGTATGTCTAATGGTTTCCCTAACTCAATGACTTACGCTCAGCAGTCCGCCTCATCTGGGGATGGAATCTGTGAACTTTTTTCTGAATATTTTTCATCAACTTTTCTCAATCCTTCCTCGTCTGGTTCTGCAAGCAGCTTACCATATCATCTAGAAGTGCCTTCAGCAATAGGTAAAATTTTAATTGATGACAAAGTTGTATTTAACCTTTTGAAATCCCTTGACATTAATAAGCCACCTGGACCTGATCATATTCCAGCTTACTTTATAGTTAAATGTGCCAAGAGCCTTACTCTTCCTTTGTCTATTTTATTTCAAAGGTCACTTAAGGAAGGAGTAGTGCCAACCATTTGGAAATCAGCATATGTTACCCCAATTCATAAAAAAGGAACAGTCTCGGATGTTACTAACTATAGACCCATTTCCAAACTTTGTATTTTTTCAAAAATTCTTGAAAGAATTATTTTTGATCAAGTTTATTCCGCTATGACAAATAATTTCAGTCCTAGGCAGCATGGCTTTCTTAAAAAGCGATCTACAGTTTCTAACCTAGTTTTATTCACAGATTTGATCACTTCTAATATTGAGAAGGGTTTGCAAGCGGATGTGGTATATACTGATTACAGTAAGGCTTTTGACCGTATAGACCACAGTATCTTACTTGATAAGCTCTCTCAAGCAGGTATACATGGGGATCTTCTTCGTTGGTTTACCTCGTATGTACGTAATCGATGCCAAGCAGTAGTATTAAATGGTTACATGTCTAACTGGTTTCGTATTCCTTCTGGCGTACCTCAAGGATCTCTGTTGGGTCCGTTACTGTTTATTATTTTTATTAATGATATTGATGCTTGCTTTCATAATTCACAAATTTTTCTCTTCGCTGATGATGTCAAAATATGTAAAATTATACGTAATTCTTCTGATTGTACTCTGCTGCAGCAAGATTTAAACAGATTTGTGAATTATTGTAGTCTGAATAAATTAGATCTTAATCCCGCTAAATGTTCTTATATAACATTTACCCGTAGTTGCAATATTATTGATAACATTTATTCTCTTGAGGATATTCCGATTCATAATGTATCCTCTATTAGGGATCTTGGAGTTACCCTCGATTCTAAGTTAGCTTTTGATGTTCATGTCAATAATATCGTAACCAAGGCATCGAAAGCTCTTGGTTTCTTGTTTCGGGTGGGAAAGAATTTTCGCAACCTTAAAACCTTCAAAATACTATATTGTGCCCTAGTGCGTAGTCATTTAGAATACGCTAGCCAAATATGGAATCCCTGTTATAATATTTATATTAACCGAATTGAATCCATTCAAAAGCGATTTATTAAGTTTTTATATTACCGGTCCAAACAAGATAAACCTACATATTTTGAAGCGTGTAGAGCTCATCATCTTTTACCTTTGTCTAACCGTAGGGAGATAGCTGACATATGCTATATTGCTGGCATAATCAACGGTTCTGTCGATTGCCCTGACCTTCTCAGTAAATTACTACTTAATGTTCCTACCAGGTCGGTCCGCAATCACACTTTGTTCTATGTACCACTTGCAGGGACAAACTACCGGAAAAATACATTTTTGCTTAGAGCTACTTCG
>DVZK01000235.1:0-13201 GCA_018236665.1 Calephelis perditalis | reverse complement strand
TTTTTTTTGCTCGACTTGGCGGGGGCACTGCCGTGCCCCCAGATAAACACCCATATCTAGTAAATCACACATTTCATTCGAATGCCTGGCCCCATCAGGAATCGAATCGTGCGTTGCGAAAGGAGAAAACTAAAAAACTCGCCAACGATACTAAACATAGAAACAGGGACATAAATAGATACTAAAATAAATGTTATAAATACCCATATCTAGCAATTCACACATTTAATTCAAATGCCAGCCCACATCAGGAAGCAAATCCTAGGTTGGTGATGATGTTAGGCGGGCTTTTCTGGGTTGTTCCGAGCTCCTATGAAGAACAAACCATCTGCCTTTTCTCTAGGCAGCTAGTAAAAGGCGAGCATAGCCATAGCCATCACTAACATCGTAAAATACTACTAGGTGGTAGAGTTTCGCAGCAACTCGCCCGGATTGGTACCACTACCTTACCTATTCCTGCCGTCATAACGGCAGTGCTTGTCATTGACATGTTTCGGCCCGGAGGGTAAGGAAGCCGGTAAGCTTACTTCTGCTCAAGGCCTAACATCCTAGATTCAGGTTGGCAACGCACAATTACCTTTGGTGTCTCTAGGCAACGTGATTTTTTTACCACCAGGAAATACGTCTGCTTGTTTGCCTTCCAATATCATAAAAAGAAAAAATAAATAAATAGGTATACTAAGTTTGATCAAAAGTGGCTGTGGCATATTACGCGACTGCATTAAAATTTAATTGCAGCCTCAATGGTCGGGTTATAGTTAAGCATAAAAGGAATACGCAATAAAGCAATGTGACTGTAAATTTTTAAACACCTGATATTGGTAATTACACGGCATTATTGGCGGCTACTCAAAATGGGCTTCATGCTGATATTCAATTTTAACTGACAGATAAAAAGAGAAGGTTTTTTGTTCGACTCCTGTATTTTTTATGTATGTTAATTGGTTTCTGTAATAGCGTAATTGCGAGGGGGTCACATTGCCACCAAGGTTGGATCTTGAGAGGGGATCTCAAAGAAAATAAAAACTTCTTATAATGTTTGTGTAACGAGATGATGTATAGGTGATGTGATGACTGCTTTTAAATTGTTTTTCACATTTTTGTTCTGATTCATACACAGGTCTACATGCATCATGGTTCCAATCTTTGTTGTGGTGGAAGAACATATTACTCGAGGTGAGTGGCTGGAAGCTAATCAGTCTAGGGTTGATCTCTGTACCCTTATTTGATAGGAGACACGAGGATCCGGGAGGGATAAATTGTTTTGCTTTTATGTGGTTGGTACCTGAAAGGCTTTAGGAGAGTCTCTCTATCATCTTGTCTATCCCATCTTAGCGCTGGGGAAATACTTCAGAAAATCTACAACCCCTTTTGGATGAGGTTGCGAGGCAGGTCACAAGACCCAATGCTGTCTGAGTAATAAATGTCACTCGCACATCACCTTTGTGGAATCAGTTACCGAGGGCGGTGTTCCCAAACAATTATGACTTAGGGACCTATAAGAAAAGAGCGTACTCATTCCTTAAAGGTCGGCAACGCATCTGTGATACTCCTGGTGTTGCGGATGTCAGTTCGCGGATGATCACTTTGATCACTTTCCATTAGATGGCTCACTTGCTCGTTTGCTTCGTCTTATATATAAAAATAGATAACTGGAAAATGTCCTCAACCGTTATTGTGATAGTGTTTCTTTTGAAAGACTTTTTTTATATGAACTAATACACATCCCATGTGATAAAACGTTAGTCTTTTAATTTTTAAATGAACATCGAAGAATTAAAAAATACATTTTATATGCTCTTGATCTATCTTAATAAAAACTTACAACGAAAATTAGTTGGCAGCAGATTTCGAGATAGCAGTTGTTATTGCTATCCTTTATGTGCGAGCCAGATTTGCGCTTATTAATTTTATAAATCTCTCGTTGGTCCCTTCGATAACCGATAGGGATTGGGGCACTTGCATGTTGGAATATATTTAATATTGATTGGTCCAATTTACCTAAGTTGATCATATATTTATTTCAGTCCGTGGATCAAGAGGAAATATCAACGTGTGTACAACTTTTGCTTAATGATTCTCCTGAAATGTTTTCTCAAGAAGAAGAAAGTGTGGAAACATCAATCAAGATTGACAAAGATGTTGTTAATAAAAATAAGGATAATCAGGAAAACTCAGATTGTAAAATAATTATAGGCAACGAAACAGAAGTAAAAGATGAGACAACAGTTTCAAGACTATTTGAAGAAATGGAGAAAATTGACGAAGAAAACGGTACATTAAATTTGAAAAGCCCTCAAAAATCAATATTTAACCGAAGTGGTTTAAGTACAAAATCTCCGGAAACGGACAAAATTAACATGGAAATTTCACCTGAAGTCAAAAAGAAAATAACTAAGAAAATTACAGATTATTTTTCTAAGAAACCCGTATGACATATTTATAGAAATTGTGTATATTTAATGTGAATTAATAAAATGCAAAACATAGTTTGGTTTTTATTATCATCAAGGTCCTCAAATAAAACACAAACCTAATATAATTAAAATTATTTATTATCGTTTTCATATTTCTAGCATACTAAACGTAATAATGTATAATAATAAATAATTGAATAGTAATTTAAGTTTTGAAAATTCAGCAATATACATATTTATAACTTGATAATAGGTTCAAACGTTTCAACTAAATTAAACATGCAAAATAGGCGAATCATTATTGTATTAGTTTCAAATATAAGTGGTTCTATTTATGCAATTAATTAGCTAGATACAGAATTTCGCTATTCTAATAAAATAAATAGTTAAAATTAATATTACCTAGCGACGATTCAAACAACTGACATAACTTACATTACAATCTTTGGCGTATCATAACAATATAATATCATTTAGAACAGCTATCAAACGCACTGACAATTTCCCCATTGTTTTTCGTATAAGGCAACGCAAACAAATTACAAACAATGAAACATTATATATAACCAATGTTATATTCAAATTCTATACTGTACAAATGAATATAATGCACATTAACAATGATTATTATGACTAAAACAACTTTTTTTCATATTTTTTAATTTTCACAAAAGCGGAATTTGTGCATTTTTGACAGCTGCTATAACATTATTATATTTATTGGTGTGTTATTACCTAATGGGGAAATTTATACAGTTTCTGCTACAGATATAGCTTGTTTAATAGATGTCGAAAACAATTTTATTTCAAAACAAAATATGAAATATGTAACGAAAAAGATTTATTTTCTTTTTAACAAATAATTTCATATTCAAGCTATTTCTGTAACTAAAACCTTTAAAAGTTAACAAGTGTTTTAATTACAATTGATTATTTTGTACTTCCCAAAGGTCAATCGCCGCAACTCAAATGTGAATTAAAAAAAACAAGGTAAATTGTACATGAAAAATAATCGTGAAAGAGTTTTCCGGTCTAAAAATACTCATAGGTGTATTTCATACCCGCAAAACATGTATTTATTTATAAACCTTTTGTATATTACAAATTTTATTCACATACAAAGAAATACATATTAGTAACTGTTTCTATTTTAAATCTCTTATTTTTACATTGTAGCAAATCTATTGGTATATAAAACTATTTTTTTAAAATTAAAAGCATCTTGATATAAGCGGCTATCTGACTTTTTATGAAAAACGATTTTACAATTCCTTTACACAAATCACTATTTTTCATGTATTATAATTAGTCTGAAAAATTATTTTAAGTGTAAAATACACTGAGTAAGATGTTTAATATGGAATATATTTAAAATTAGGTAATATGTTCGCGCAAAACGGAACTTATGGAAAAAGATAGTGTTAGGGTTCAATGGACGATCTTTACAAGCGTATATCACAGACACCTGTAGAGGTATCCTTTAGCTAAACTACATAAACAGTTACTGCTCTGTTTTTTATCATAAAGAAAATAGATTTTTATAGATTTTCAGTTAACACATTTTGCTTATCGAATTTATGTCGGAAAAGTAGGAAAGAAAGCTTGGAAGTAAAAACAGAGCAGTATGTTTATACCTATACTACATAAGTTATCCAGAACAATGTACAGCACAGTCATATCATCCTCAAACTGTGCAAGCGGTTGTGACCTAAACGGATTGCTTGTCCAGACTAGATTTGTGTCCGAGTCACGTTTGACATATCTTTGGTGGAACTGTTAAAATTATTTAATCTGAGCGACTAAGTTCGACTTAACAGACCTTTGAAATTTAAAATTACTACCAAATCGGATTTTCTCGAAAGTTTTATAGGCGTGCTTAGAAAATTGAAGGGAAGGAAATTGGGCATAGTGGAAATCGAGCTCACTGCTAACAGATCGATTTATGGGTACTTGATCGTTTTACGATAGGGTCGCTTGACTTTAATCGCGATATCTCTTGTTCATGTAAAAATTTTAAAATGGAGACTCCATATTATGATGTTTTATCAAACATAATTCACGTACAATTGTGATCTATTCAATTTTAGAAGTCTTTTCCTTGTTAATTTTGCTATTTTGTTCTCTGTATGGGCAAAAACTGCTAATTATTCAAATGCCGTTAAAATATGTACCTATTAGCTTGCAAGTCCTACTGAATATACTTCACAAATAGGACTACTCGCATTAGCCATCTTCTATTAGTGAACGTGAATAAATGGTACATGTTTAAGAACGTAATTGATTTTGCAAAAAGTGTAATATTTTGTTAGTTCCCTTACTCCCTACTTGCAATATTGTTACCACGGTTTAAGGTAAAATAACACTTGAAATAAAAATTAAATTGATGTATCTTGCACAGCTGTCAATGACAATATGTGCCGTTCTAGTGAATAGAAAGTCATGTTATTACTTTTACCAATTATCGCAATTTGGAGGCAAACCCAAGGTGGGTGGGTCCTCTTAAAAGAGTGTTAGTCGTCGTCGTCTTAAATTGTGGTGCTACTGATGCAAGATGGCTCACATTTCCACTAGCACAATGCCCTCGATTTACAACTGCCATGTTCACAAGCATTTCTACGACAACACCATTATGATAATATTTAGAGAATGCTGTTATTTAGACATTTTTCTGGTTTGATAACCATTAATTGTCTGACAAAGGTGATTTTTTTTAAATAAATTTTCCAAAGATGTTTTTATCGCATTATTATAATTGAAAACATTACGGTATACATAGATCGACATGACTAGGACTTAACTAACTTGCGTCATGTGTCGTCAATTTCTCGTAAAAAGGATAGAAAGAGAGGACATAGTTCTTTATACTAAATTTATTGACTAGGTTATTGTATAAGCAGGTATATATGCAACGGCGTGTATATGGCACTTTGTATTGAGATCACAGATTAAGATAGTCTAGAAAACTTGAATTTAAATTATATAAGATAATACGAGTGAACTTTGGATTAGAGTCGGAACAGTACCTACACATAATATATTAAAACAGAAACTAAATTTTCTTCTAAAAGCGTATCTATTAGGCTATTTGAGAAAATTTACGTTTATTTGTTAAGTGGAAATATTTTAGTCGCTCAGATGAATATCGATCTGCTTAGTCAATGTTAAAAATTGCGAATTATTATAAATTCTCTTAGCATTAAACAGCGACACCCTGTCACCCGCCCGGGCGAAACCGGGGCAAAACGCTAGTAAGCTCCTATATTAGATATGACTTCATTATGTATCTATGTACATTCGTTTAGTGTTATCATAAGACAGCCCTAGTTCCAGTTACTATAAAATATTTATAAAAATAGATTAATGATTTTAATTTTTTATCCTGAATTGATTTAAATTATGGAGTTTGTAATTAATTTTACTGCATGAAGCCCGCAACCTTTTTTCGTTTTGTTGAATGGGATATTGCTCTTTTGTCTGCATAGTCCCGCTTGATACCCAAACGATTATGCCAATATAATGCCTTTTATTCTGTTTTAATTTTTTTTTTCATTTTGATCATACTGTTAACGTTACCATGATAGTTGTCAGTTAATAAAACAATCACATACTGATAGCATAGGTGGAATCGTCTACGATTACTATTGTTGTCTTTAAAGGCTTATATAAAAAGGACGTTAGCTGTTACTAATACCATCGATTATTTTGTATTGTAAGTATTTCAAATGTTATTAGTATATGTAAGATGATAACACAGTTATGAAATGTAATGAACCAGTGAGGCTAATCGGACTTCATAGCGTAGAACAAGAGATCTCCAACATTTAAAGAATCCAAAATCAACAAGAATTAATTAATCTATTCAAACGTCAATGTATGGTGGTAAAATTGTGTTGCAATATTGTCAATAATAAGTAAACTGCTAGCTAATCGCACATACACTCACACAAAAAATATTGAAAAACTGAATTAATTCAAATTAATGTCTCGGTACTTAAAACGATACCAAAAGTAAGTCAATCTTAAATAAACGAGTATGTCAGTTTTGTTTTGCAATGGTCATAAAAGTACAAGAAGTAATGATGTATTTTATTTGGATGATAAAAATGTATTGAAAGTTATCTTATGCCGGGTCTATATGTATTTATTCCCCTAATTCGAAAATACTAAACCATTGTAAGGAAATCTATATATAAATGTAGATAGTGATTGTGCGTTTTATTAAAAGCTTCATACAACAAAAAAAACTACCTTGAATATTTTTTTTACTACATTGTTTTCTTCAGAATATGATCTAGGGCTATGTTCACTATATAAGTACACAGAGGTATTACTAAGTCTGTTTTAGAGTGTTCTTGTGGAACAGCAATAGGTACTTGTGTAAGAACTTTACGGACGGCGTGTTTCCTTTTTTTATAGATGGTACACCGCTTAAACATGAGAATAATTAGAACATTCCTAGGCTTTCGTATCATGGTCTGCGTGTTATTTTAAACGTGTTTTAATTTTTTAGTACATCAAAAGTAGCACAACGAAAAAGAAAAAAAACTACTACTTTTGCCTCCTTATAAATATTAGCTCTGTTTCGTTACGGATTATCTAATGTTTTTACCTTTATATTGATGGACGATGCAATTTTTCATCACTATACAAAACCTGCCTCAAGCGCTCAATTTCTATAACATTATTTTGTGTCCTTTTTTCAACGGTAGCTCTATTCCTAGTACCAGATGAAGGTCTATCGATGGTGCCTGCCCGGTTTGTCATGGCTTTAATAAAATAAATTGTAGTGTATATCAGGAATCTGATAACTAAATCCCGGACTATAGCCAATTAGCTAGATATTAAAACTAAATGCCAATTATAATTTGACTAGCTTAAGGTGAAACATTTTGATACTTTAATTTAGTTTTCATACTTTGAACTCATAGATTTTTACTTTTTATTAACGTTAACATAAACATATACTTACAAGAGATATATTTATTGTGTAATCGAATGAACTGTTATTTTCGTTTGCGGTGTACCATCACAAAATGGTTTTTAGCAGAACTATAAAAGTAATTCCTCTCTACCTACATAATTATTTTACTTTCCACTAAGGTAACTTTAAACGTCTAAACTTAACCAAAAGTTCATACCATACAACTCATGGTCTATAAATCTATACAAATACATATTAATTAAAACTACAATATAATTATTAATTAAATGAGATACATTTTATTAAACAATATTCTGGATAACTTATCAAAAACTTCTTTTTACATTTGTAAGGGTCGGCGGCGTTTATAGCAACGTCACATAGGATATCAGAATATCTGATTACAGCTGAAGTACATAATTTTAATTAATAGTTAATTAGTATACGGACAAGTCTCCGTCGGTTTGATCTATCTATTTGCATTAAGAAAAAAAGTTTAGTATACGATCAATAGTAAAAGAAAATATTCATAAAATATCATAGAAAAACGTGCTTGAAGCTAAACTATGCTAAGCGATAGAAAAAAATGAAACGAAGAGGATATGACTAGATCGTTTTGTTTCATACTAGAACCTACAATTCATAAAAGCACTATGCGCATCTCTCCATCTCATCATTATATAAATAGATATAATTTTATGATTAATAATTCAAAGTCTAAAGTTTGTTATTTGTGATTATAACATTGGCAATCGTCTTATTAACTATCATCGAGCGACGTTCAGTGTCCGTTTATATGTCCCGATATACAGCAATCATTTTTGTTAGCTGAACGTCTCAATCACACACTACCTTTCACACCGCTCGATGTTCTACTTTTTTTCTAAATAACCCATCTTATCAATTTAAAAATTCCAATCGAGTGCTTTTTATCAAGACTACGCGAGCGTTACGACGAAGTCATTGCGATATAAATGTTATATTAAAGTGGATAGTTAGCAAAATCGATTTCATAACACTAATTTTGTGTACATAAAAAATCGGATACCAGTAAGATGTCTCCGTTATTTTCAGTACATTCCTAATGATTCTAATGAAACTGATTGAATGATTTATCGAAATTTTATAATATTGTTATGTCCAGGACTAGGGAAATTGCAACAACAAAAGTATTAGTTACGCACATTATCAATGGTAACATGAAAGCTATGTTGTGAAATCGAATGAGGATGTCAGACCAAGAATTAAACATGCAAAGCGAGACCGTTCAAGTCGCAACTGAGACGGGATGAGGGATTACACTACAATAGTCACAAGAGTATAAAAATTCGCGACAGACTACAGTGGACCCGAAAGTAAACGTCGTCGCTGAGGAGCTCGATGCTCGACGTATCCGGCATCCGGCATCCGAGCCGCCATTCTCTAACTCGCAACTACAACGAAGTCTCTGCGCCACTTTCGAACCGATCGCGAAACATTCAGCGAACGACGGCCGCACACAAAGAGTTCGGCAAAACCTGCCTACATGAAAACATTAAGATAACATTTAAATAATTGCAAAGCATACCCTGTATCCTAGAATCACTTTGTGGGCGATTGTTTTATACATTCAGAGAGGATATTTTAATCTATTATTCGTGTGCGTCACCGCAATAATTTTAAGGATTTTTTTTATTTTATCAATATAAAGATATAAGTATAATACTATTCATAGTCCGATCGTCATCAAGGCGAACGTCGGACGTTCTAATCTACGTTACCCATGAGGTGATATTTATCGATATACTAAGTATACGTGCTCTGGTTTGGCATCGATTTATTCTGTAAGTACTAACGGGCGAAGCCGCCTGCCGCCGTCCTCCGGCTCAGAGCGGGTTGGCCGTGACCTTCTCCCCTTTTAGTATAGCCAAGGCCAACTCCATGTCACAAAAACCAAGCGAGATCTCGACGAAGCGCCAATTTCCCCAAAATAATCTCAACGTGCTATTAATGATTCTCAGCGCCTGACTCAACGAGACTACCCTCCAACCTATCCATCTCACTACGTGCACTTACTAATCGTTTATAATACACGATTTTCGCTCAACTCATGAAGCTGTGCGAAAAGAATCATAGTTAAGTATAAACCGACCTTTTTACTTTCGACAATTATTACTCTTTATACAGAACGAGACCACGTCGAAAAACAAAAATAGCGTCTAACAAAATAGTAAATTATACAAATAGCTCTAAGAACGCTCAAACAATTAAAAAGCATAACAATATTGCACGAACATGAGTTTTTGAGAAAAACTAAGTACTTACGCTTAAAACGATAAAGTACCTACGTCGTTTATCGTTTTACTCATATGACTTACTGTTAAATCATAAACGCCTAAAACTAGAATACTATATTAATATAATATAATTATTTGTGTAAATATAAAATCCTATGTCTTGTCGATTGTTGAAAATTTGACTAGAGGCGGGCGGCGGCCTAATTCTGCGCAACTCGCAGGGCGAACGCGACCGACACACAGAAAATTGTTCACTAGCATTCATACAATCAAATTATCTTAGACATTAAAAGCCCTAAATATTTAATAGGTTATCGCAATTTAGGGTCGTAAAGAACTAAGGTTATTTCTGTGTGTGGTGACGTAAAGAGTCCCATTGTTCTAGAAATATCCTACAAAACGTCCATTTATATATACCGAGACGATTATTTTGATAGGTCATAAGGTTCTTAAGAACGGACGGAGATTTTCTGTTAACGATTTTACAGATTAGTTTTCGTAGAAGAATACTGCGAAAGGTTAATAAATGTCTTGGTTCAATATTTTATAATAGAAAACCAAATTTTGTAAGACATTCTTAACAATGGACTCAGATTTACGAAAAGTGACTTCTTGCAAATTGGAATAATATTCTCTTACAATAACAAACAACGGTAAGTAATTGATGCGTACTGACAATATTTAATTGTCCTTAGCAAATTTTATAGGTTAGGTTAGGCTATTTTTTTAAATGATATTTAAAAGTTTGCACTGTAAAACATTTTTTTGTAGGAACTTCTGTAAATATATCGCTAAAAAATTGTAAGTATTTCTATAATTATGTGCATAGGTGCAACTAGTACATTTCTCATTTAACCACACAGGTACATTTATTTTGTATTATGTGCCAAGCTTTTAGTCAATAATTCACACTAATCTCTGTATCCAGTCTTGGGCAAGTTACCTTGTTACCTTAAAATACTATTTTTCCGATTGCAATCGAAGTAAACACGTCTGCACCTATACCAATAAAGTGACGGCTAAAGCTACGTATTGTGTTAATTTTTTATTAAAATCAATTTTTAATACATTTTTAAAACTATGCTTGATCTATATTTAGATGTAAAATATTTTATCAGTGCAAACTGAATTGTATACGTGAACCTTTTTACTATGTCATTTGACAAGTATAACTGTGACAACTGAAATTGAATGTAGGTATTATTATAGTAGAAAGAGTGAGCTAAAAGCTACTAGGTACCAGTTCTGTTTTTACATTATTTTCAGAAGTCACTTTTTGTAAAATACACTACAATTCCGCTGTAACTGTCAAAAACATGCAAATTATAAGCATACAAAATTGTGTAAAATTCACACATACTTTGTTATTTGTTACGAAACTTTAACAATGCTATTAGCAAAATCTGCCTTTTGGTTATGGTTATGCATTGCTACGTTATTTGGTTAGGTATTTGTCCAAATATTTTTATGAATTCTACTTATGAAATACTAAGGCATGCAAATTTTATTTTATTTAATTAAATTAACTTTTTTAAATTACTGTACAGTTTAGACGAATCCTATAACGAAAATTAATAAATATTAAACACAACTTGGCTATAGTTTGAAGCCACTGTATGAGCATAGGTAGGTATGTCAAGTGTGAGTAAAAGAAAGTTTTTTTTTTATTTAATCATGTAATAGCATCATTAAGGTTTCTCTTTTAGGATTTTCACAGAAAACATCCATCAGATATTCGAAACAACGGATCACATGTTTTTGACAGCTCATCAGTGTCTTCTCCTTCTTTCACACAAAGACTCATCGGGTACATAGCCCGCCCGCGCGCACGCATTAACATCTAAGGTATCTCAATATCATTTTAAATTTATATTGGTACTTTTTTGATTATGAATCTATTTTTGTCTGTAGAAATTACACTAGGTTTGTAATCTGTTACGCTTTGGCCACTGTTGACTCCCAAATCGTAGCTCACTTGCTATATATAACATCTTAACACGTATAAATTTTTATATGTTTATGTATAAACACACACACGAAATAAATACTCGGGAAAGCACGCCCTCTGTGAATTGACGTCGCACAACTGCGAGTAAACCGCCCGCAAGCATATGTACAACATTTATTTTTATATAATTGCCTAGAATTAGTTTAATTTAAGTGGCAGCATATGTTGTATCTGCTCACTGTATCAGACAACGAACGAGTACGTCCCGATCTTGAGGTATTTATTTTCACTAAAACATTGAAGGCTACCTACTCTCATCTATGAATTGGATATATAATTTTCGAGCGGCCAATTTTCTAATTTGATCACATTATTGTCTCACATAACATTATTTTCGAATGAGCTTCGGCCAAACGGTACTACGAAGACATCGACAACAGCTTCTAGGTACGTCTTGTATTTATCTAATATGCGGGCGGTATGAGAGCGAAACATTGAATATGCATAGACGGCCTGTACAGTCCATTTAGTTTGATATTTAACTTTTTATATCACAGCCCATTTGGAATTTACAACACATAAAACACGATCTTTCAGAACGAAGGCCTTAAGAACTCGTCCTTTTGAAGTGCACTTTGATTTGTACACGGCGTTAATACAAACATCTATTAAATGTCAACAACATTCCACGTTAACGTTCACTAACATGTAGATATTGACGCTGAGCTGACCATCGATTTGTTTCTAATTCCTGTTCGTTTTGTGGTGACTTTAATCTAAGTTTTGTATTGTTTTAATTTTGGTTTCCATCTTGCTATAGGATGCAGCCCAGCGAAGTAGCTTACAGACATCCACGTAATAAAATTTAACAAAATATAGGACAATTTACTCCGACAGTGATATATATCGCAGCTTACAATTAGGGTGAGGTGCGGCGGGGGAGGCAACGGGCCGAGCGCGGCCGGGGCGCCGCGGGGCCACTGACGGAACTAACGAACGGGTCTACCCTACAACCAAAACAACTGAGGGCCAAGGCACGCGCGCCGCCCCGGCATTACAATTATTATGCAATATACAATAATTAAAATACATTTTTCCTTATATTTTCAACTTACTTAATAAATTCAGTTTGGCTTAGTCAAGCAAATAACTAGTATAATAAATTTATGTTAAAAGTTTCAGTTAAACGTTAAGTACTTAGAAGTAGAAGTATGATTACGAATGACAAAATTTTATAACGTGTCATTTTAATAATAATAATAATTTAATCAAAGTTAATAAATTGTATAATATATAATTATATAATTGAGTAATTTAATGATTAATCGATAATGATAAGAATGAAGCTTCCTACGCGTTGATCAATTAATAATTACCTTTAACTAATATAGTATACTCGCCGCTGGGGCTTGCATATTCTTTAAGTAAATGTAGTTTATGATATTTACTATACAATCAATGTTTATTAAATTTATATAACTGTTGATAGAACGCGAACAAGTGCACCGTCAGTGAAGGAAACTCGGCAGCCTTCTGTAACGAAAACCACAATGTTAGATATATATCATTACATCTTCAGTTCTTCGGGCGTTGACGATCATCGGAACACCAGCGTGACAAATTTTGCAACATTTATTAT